>PVHX01008338.1:0-14011 GCA_004024805.1 Geosciurus inauris | reverse complement strand
AAGGGACAGGTCAGGAGGTCCCCACCCGTCAGTGCCCGGCTCCCTGGTGGGCGACCTGGGTGGACGGGGCGGTGGGTGTGGTGAGGAGGGGCCCTGGGACGTGGCTCTGGGTGTCGTGTCTGGAGAGTGGGGTCCCTGCTCGCGGGTCACCATGGAGCTGCTGCCCTGCACCACACCCGTCCTCCAGGACGTCCAGCCTCGCCTGGGCCCGGGGCCTGGAGCTGCTGTCCCTGGACGGGGACCTGGACACCTGGCCCCAGACGCACTTTTCTTCCCCTAAAATTGTTCTGGCCGGGTCCTTTAGTCACAGCAGCAAAAAAGTCACTAAAACACCAATGATTCTCCCAAAATGTTGGACTGCCAACTGGGAACACCAGAAATTGGTTTTTCCTACAAACACAAAGGAGCCTTAGTTTTTTATGATCCTTTGCCAGTCGGACAGAGGATGTTGGCATCTCCCAAGGGAAAGATTTTAAGGAGAAGAGGTTGCATGATCTGGCCATGTTTTAGGAAGGTCATCATGGTGACCAAGCGGAGGAGAGACGGGGGTGCATAAGGATTGTGTTCCATCACAAAAACCAAACTACTGCACCAACTGGCATTTAGTTTTATTTCTGTTTTGTTTTGTTCTTTCCACACACTGAGAAATCCAAGGTGTCCTTTAATGGCTGGAGAATGTCTGGGCTGGTATCTGGAATTCTCTGACTTCATGGCCACAGTATGGCTGCCATTGCTCCAGCCATTAGATTCACATTCAATGCATACAGAAGGAAGAAAGAGAAAGAACTGAGTGTGCTGAGTCTGTCCCTTTTCATCAAGAAAGAAAGGTTTTCCTTAATGCTGCCCCCAGCAGGAGATGAATAGAAAAGATGGGACCAGGAGGGAGGGAGAAGGGAAAGAGAGCAGAAATACTCTGGGGAATGATATTGGCCACATTATATTGTTAAAGAACTCAAACAATTTAACACCTCAAAAAAATCAAGAACCCAATCAGCAGGGCACAGTGGCTCAAACCTGTCATCCCAGCAGCTCAGGAGGCTGAGGCAGGAGGATCACAAGTTCAAAGTGAGCCTCAGCAACTCAGTGAGACCCTGTTCTCTAAATAAAATATTAAAAAGCTCTGGAGATGTGGCTCAGTGGCTAAGCACCCCTGTGCTCAATGCCCGGATGCTGGAAAACAAAATCAAAGAAAACAGTATAGAAAGGGGGAAAGGGGAAAAGTCACTTTGTTAATAAGAAACCTGAACAAACTGACCTCAGCCAGGTGGTCAAGGTCAACTCCAGCACTTGACCTTGACACTTCACCTCTAAGCATGAGAAAAACCCCAGGCAAAGCTCAACCAGGGGTTCCTCTGCTGGGAAATTCTCAAACCTCAGTCACTGAGAATTACCCTGAACACCTTCTTGCCCTCACAACCCCTGGCCTCTCGGATGCCCGGTGGGCACTGCAGGTCTAACCTGTCAGCCGTTGGACGGAGGAGTGGAGTGAGCCGGGGGGCATACAGTACGAGTCCGGGATGTATTCGTCAGCTTTGCCAAACTATAATGAAATGCCGGAGGCCACTAACGTATAAAGAGAAAAGGTTCATTAGCTCACAGACTATAGCTGAGATCAGGCAGCCCCACTGGCTTGGGACAGCAGTGGCAGGAGCAAATGCCAGAGCAAAGGGTCTCATCACAAACCAAGAAAGAAAAAGGATGGGTGAGGCCCCACAACCCCTTCCAGGCTACACCCCAATGGTGTAAAGACCTCCCACTAAGCCCCACCTCTCAAAGGTCCACAGCATCTTCCAGGACCACCACCCTGGGGACCACACCTTTACCTATGGAGCTTTGGAAGGGAGAAATCAGAGCTGAAGATAATTCATGAGGAATTAATCCATGAACAGATGGCGTTTACAGAGATGAGACTGAGCTGGGTGTGGTGGGACATGCTGTCGTCACAGTGGCTCGGGAGGCTGAGGCAGGAGGATTGCAAGTTCAAAGCCAGCCTCAGCATCTTAGCGAGGTGCTAAGCAACTCAGCAAGACCTTGTCTGTAAACAAAAAAATAAAAATTAAAATGGCTGGGGTTTTGGCTCAGTGGTTCAATTCCCAGTACCAAAAAAAAAAAGTTAAACTTAGTTCAGGAAAGAAACAAAAATAACACAACCTCAAACCTTATTTGTAAAGGCAAGATGACCCCATAGAACTTCTGCACCAGAGAGAAAAAAAGAGGTGTCTGCTTCGTTCATTTATTTGCAAGTTCTCCTATTTTCTAACACATTCGTTGAGGCTATGGTTTGCCCTCTAAGTGTGGCTTTAACTGCACTCCACAAGTTTTTATGTAGCATTTTAGTCACTGTTTGTTCAAAATATAATTTTAATCTCCATCATGCTTTTTTACTTGACCTCTAGGTTTTTTTTTAAAGACAATTGATTCATTTTCAAACATATGAAGATTTTTTTAGTTATCTTTTTTGGGGGGTAGCAGGGATTGAACTTGGGGGCACTTGACCACTGAGCCACGTCCCCAGCCCCATTTTGTGTTTTATGTAGAGACAGGGTCTCACTGAGCTGCTTAGCGCCTCGCCATTGCTGGGGCTGCTTTCATGTGCTTTTCTAGTTGCTCAAGTGGAAGGACTGGAAACAACCATCTAGCCAACTTTACAAACCTCAAAACTCTCACCTCATTTTTGAAAGGGAAAAATCCAGAATTTTCTGAAGGCTTACCCGCTTTCAATGCCTAAAGAGCTCTCTTCTGGGCTGAGAATCTGAAGGAATTGGCTTGCAGCCATTGACTCCTAGAGGAAGGAGAAGGAGCAGGAGGAGGAGGAGGAGGAGGAAGAGGAGGAGCAGGAGGAGCAGGAGCAGCAGGAGCAGGAGGAGCAGGAGGAGGAGATGGCGCCCATATCCTCACTCTGGGAAGCCACCGCTGCCATTAAGCTGCTGAACTCTTAGGCAGATGAACTCAGGCCTTGGGGACAGCCCTGGGTGGCAGCATGTGCCTAAATTGCGCACCGCAGGCCCCACATGGGCCCCTCTGCTGGCCTCCACCCGGGGCTCCGCCAGCCCAGCCTCTGCCTCACAACATGACGGAGGAAGTGAAATGCATCACAGATGGTGGCGATGCCCCGGGTAGAGGGACCCAGGGTCCCGCCTTGCTGTCCAGCTGTGCCCCTTTGTCCCCCATCCCTTGCCCTCAACTGTCACCAAAGATAAAATAAATTATTTGCATTGGAATTCCAGAATCTCAAGAGAGATTTCAGCCAATATTTTACTCCTTAGGTTCAACCTTGTTCAGTGTCTCCCTTCTTTTTTGGGGAGCAGGGGGCTGGATTTTGTGGCGCCAGCGACTGAACCCAGAGCCACTTTACCCTGAGCTACATCCCCAGCTCCCCCCTCCCTTTTTTTTCTTTCTTAAAAACAGGGTCTTTCTTAATTCCTGAGGCTGGCCTCCAACTTGCGATCCTCCAGCCTCAGCCTCCCAAGTCACCGGGATGACATCCTCATGCACCTTCCCACCCATATAAAAAGTATTCCTAGTCCTCATCCCAACCAGCGGAGAAATTTTGGTGTCAGAATTGCTCCTGGGAAATTTCTCGTGACTTGTTCTGTTGTTAAAAAATGGAGGAAAGAGAAAAATCAGAGAGGCCTACCCACTTGCCCAAAGTCACAGCCTGGGTTGGCAGTGGGGCCAGGGTAGCACCTACCACTTCCCAACTTGCTGTGACTCTCCACAGCGCCTTCTGGTCTCTGTGCCAGGCTGGGGCCTTAGTCCTGGGACAGCACCAAGATCAGGGAAGTGACTTCCAGAAGCTATCTGAACGGAGCGGACGTGCAGAGGCTCAAGGCACGTTTGGAGGCAATTGCAAACAAGAGGTTTCAGGGCCCAGGAGCCCGGGACACAACCTGCAGCATGTGGCCGGCCGTCAGGGACAGAGCCCCACGCCTGCACACCGGCTCTGTCTTAAGCAACACCCCTGGGGTCAAACGAGCCTAGAACCAGGCGTGGTGGCTCATGCCTGTCATCCCAGCAACTTGGGAGGCCTAGGCAGGAGGATCCCAAGTTGGAGGCCAGCCTCAGCAACTTAGCAAGACCCCCATCTCAAAATTTAAAAAAAAAAAAGTCACAGGGCGGGCGCGGCAGCTCCGCAGTACGGCACCCCACATCCCATCCTCCGTGTCGCAGAATCAGTGAATATGAAAGACAATCACATCACTGCCCGTCGGGCTTGGAGCGTAGTAAGTGCTCAGTAAACGTGAAGTTAGAAGATCGGGGAGGCTGAGGCAGCGAACTGACAGAGGCGAGGCTCTGGCACAGCGTGGAGTTCTCACCAGGGTCCCCGTCACCTTGCGCTGAGGGAGGATCGCGGGCCCATTTCAGACTGGAAGGTAAGTGGCACTAAGCAACAGACCCAGCTGGCAAACGGCGGACCTGGAGTCCTGTCCCAGGTGAGGCACTGGGCGGATTTCTACCGAATCGAATCCTCTCAGTAGCTGACGGGGACAGTCAGCTCGCTGGCCGGACCTGTGCCTGGGGTGACGTTCCTGGGCAGCGGCAAAGGCAGGACTCGAACCCACAGCCTCCTGATCCTGAAGACTCTGCCGTGGTCATTCCACACCTTGCTCTCTAGACCAGTGGGCCGTTAGGTCCCCGGGACACGGGGTGCGCTGTCTGCAGAGGACAGGGGCGGACACCCCGGGGGACAGCGCCTCGCTAGCAGCCCCTTCCCTCTGAACAGACCTGACGGCGCCGGAAGCCCTGGACCTGGCGGGGAATGGACCACTTGCGACCACCTGGTCCCCTATCTGCCGTTCTGAGTCACACCAATTTGCTTCGGTGAACTAATGGCCACGGTGACAACCAACTGGCCGCTCCAGGCTGGGATGTGGGGTTAGTTTTCTCTTTTCTTTTCTTTTTGCCATTGAACCCAAGGGTGCTGAGCCCCTGAGCCCCCTCCCCGGCCCTTCTTAGGTTTTATTTAGAGACAGGGTCTCGCCCAGTGGCTTAGCACCCTGCTGAATTGTGGAGGCTGGCCTCCACCTCGCGATCCTCCTGCCTCAGCCTCCCAAGCTGCAGGGATTTACAGGCACGCGCCACCACCGCGCCTGATCTGTGGCTGTTCTTTTTTATATTTTGTTTCCAACGGTTGCAATACTTTAACCACAGAGCTCCTCGTAGTATCTCATTTAGTGTTTGGAACTATTGCGCTCATCCCGGCCCCACCCCAACAAAGACAGGAAGTTCTCAATTTATGAACTAATTGTGTTCCTCAAATTCCTCCCCGAGGCTTTGTTTGGAGGACGGAACCCTTTTCCCACATAAACAAGGTTATAAATGGCTCCGGGCGCCCCAAGGAGTGGCTCCAAGCCTGCTTTACCCATGATGCCCCGCGGAGATTTGCATATGGTAATGAGAGCGCGGAGGGTGCAGTTTAGGGTCTGAGGCGTTAAAACAACGCGGAGGAAAACCCGCGGTGCAGGAAAGATGTTTGCTCAAGTGCAACAGCCGCTGCTTGCGGAGGTCGCCGCCTGGAAGCGAGGGGCCGGCTTCCTGTGCTGGTAGCAGAGGCCGCCCGGGAACTGGACTCCGATTTTTTCTTTTCCTTTTTCTTTTTTCTTTTTGGTCCCAGGGATGGAACTCAGGGGCCCTCGACCACGGAGCCACCTCCCAGCCCTCTTTAGATTTTATTTAGAGACAGGGTCTCTCTGAGTTGCCTAGGGCCTTGCTAAATTGTTGAGGCTGGCCTCCAACTTGAGATCCTCTTGCCTCAGCCTCCCAAAGTGCTGGGATGACAGGCGTGCGCCACTGCACCCAGGTGGGTGGAGATTTGGGCCAAAACACGGCACCCGATGGTGTGGCATCTCAGAACGGCTTTGCCACTTTCTGCCCACATGACCCCTGGAAAACCACAGGCTGTCTCTGAGTGTCCCCATGTGGAAAGTGGCAATGTCACAGTCGTTCCTGGAGGGTGGGGAGGATCCAAAGAAACCGTGCATTATGGAGAACATGGCAGAGCCTCTAGCACATAGTAGGTGCTTGGTAAAAGGCAACTCAGATTGTTAAAAAATAATATGAGCCAGCCGGGCATGGTGGCGCATGCCTGTCATACTAGAGGCTCCAGAGGCTGAGGCAGGAGGATCTCAAGGTTGAGGCCAGCCTCAGCAACTTAGGTAGGCCCTGAGCCACTCAACAAGACCCTGTCTCTAAACAAGGTATAAGAAAGAGGTGGGGAGCCGGGCGCAGTGGCTCCCGCTTGTCATCCCAGCACTTTGGGAGGCTGAGACAGGAGAATCGCGAGTTCAAAGCCAGCCTCAGCAACGGCGAGGTGCTAAGCAACTCGGTGAGACCCTGTCTCTACATAAAACACAAAATAGGGCTGGGGATGTGGCTCAGTGGTCGAGTGCCCGAGTTCAATCCCCAGTACCAAAAAAAAAAAAAGAGGTGGGGAGGTGGCTCAGTGGTTAATCATCCCCGGGTTCCATCCCCAGTACCAAAAACAAAAGGAAAAATTAAAAAAGAAAAATAACAAAGATCAAGGAAGGGTGTGGAGACACACATCTGTCATCCCAGTGACTTGGGAGGCTGAGGCAGGAGGATTGCAAGTTGGAGGCCAGCCTCCACAACTTAGCAAGACGCTAGGCAATGTAGCAGGACCTTGTCTCAAAACAAAAAAATGAAATAAGGACTGAGGAGCGTGCGTTTGTCAGAACAAACCCGACTCCTGTGTTTACCCATAAAGCTCAACTTTAAAAATATAAAATAAAATAAAAAAGGGCTGGGGAGGGGGCTCCGTGGGGAAGCGCCCTGGGTTCCATCCCTGGGAACAAACAATAAAAAATAAAAGCAGATTGAAGGAAGCTGCTGGGAGGGAGGGCCCAGAGCTGTCCCCAGGGACCCCCAGGAGCAGGGGAGGTCAGCAGGTGGCGGAGCACATCCCTGTCTCCCTCTCTCTCTGCCTCTCTCCATGTCCAATGGGAAGGGAGAGGCAGGAGGACAAAGGCCAGACCCCGTCCCCAGACCCCGGTGACCTCTGCTGGGGCGAGCTGGGGAGGCCGTCCAGGCGCGAGGGGCTGGGTGGCTGGGATCCGGGCGCGCGCTGGGGCTGCAGTCATTATCTGATGGAGCCCTTCCTCCATCGGTGGCATGTCGCCAAACAATGAGAGGGTTTCCCATCGGGTCCAAATAGGACATGAAAACCTCGCGCGCAGACCGGAGGATGCTGAAATAAAGTAATGGGAAGTGTCTGAGTCACCAAAGGGCCTCTTTGATGCCCACAGCCCCGTGGTCGAAGAGGAGAGAGAGAGAGAGAGAGAGCGCCGTCCATTAGCGGTCCCGGGGCGGGACAGGAAGAATGGTCCTTCACAGGGACATCCCCAGAGGAAAGAAACAGAGACCTCACGGGCCCCTGCCAGCGGCACAGCTGGCTCATGAGTAATCCGGGCTGTCACAGATATAGGTTTCTTTTGGCCGGGCATGCACCTGTCATCTTTGCGGCTGGGGAGGCTGAGGCAGGAGGATCGTAAGGTAGAGGCCAGCCTCCACAATTCAAGAAGGTGCTAAGCAAATCAGCGAGACCCTGTCTCTAAATAAAATCTAAAAAGGGGCTGGGGAGGTGGCTCCCTGGTGAAGTGCCCCGGGTTCCATCCCTGGGACCAAGTCATAATAAGGATGGGAAAGTTCACTCAAGGAAGGACCTTCGTGGGTCCTGCTGTGTGCTGCCCTCTGTGTCCAAGAGCGCCTGCGGGTGTGGGGCAGCTCGGGTGACCCGCTTACCACCCGCGGCTTCACTTGGGGTTCTGGACTCCCCTCAGCCTCCTCCAGAGGCCTCAGATTTTCTGAAAGAAAAAAAAAAGGGGGGGAGTCTCACATTTCAAAGAGTTTCCAGGGACCGTTTCCCGCCCGGAGCGTTTCAGAATGAGATTTCCTGATTCCCCTCCAGCCAGACAGCCATTCTTCTTTGTCCTTCTCTAGGAACAGGCTGGTCCCCGAGCTGGGGCTGGGGCTCAGCGGCAGAGGCCTCGTCTACCCTGTGCAGGACCCTGGGTTCCAGTCTATTAGGATTATTATTGTACGTTCTAGTCTATTATTATTATTATTATTATTATTATTATTATTATTATTATTAATTTTGTACCAGGGATTGAACCTAGGGGTGTTTGACTACGGAGCCCCCTCCCCAGCCCTTTTTATATTTTATTTTGAGACAGGGTCTTGCTGAGTTGCTCAGGGCCTCCCTAAGTTGCTGAGGCTGGCCTCCAACTTGTGATCCTCCTGCCCCAGCCTCCTAAGTAGCTGCGATGACAGGCATGCGCCACCGCGCCCAGCAAGTGTGTTCTGCTTTAAAAGATCAAATATGATCAAAAATATGATCTACAGGGGCAGTGACTGCGATTATTACCTTCATGGGTCGCCCGTGTGCACAGAAACGGTCCCGAAGTCGCCTGGGTGAAGCCAAGGCCGTGGTGATCAGCCTCGGAAACGGAAAGGAAGCTTTTGCATCTAGAAGCCTCTGATGATGTCGCGGCCTCCCTTTCCTGCAAGGAGCCAGCCTTTTCGGGGGCCCCCGTCTGTCCAGGGGAACCATCAGGCTGAGGTCTTGCTTACAAAATCACCATCTTTGCCATCAGATGCTATTTATAAAGAGTGACTTGCCTGCCGGGCACCGTGGCGCACACCTGAGATTCCAGCAACTTTGGAGGCTGAGGCAGGAGGTTCAAGAGTGGAAGACCAGCCTCAGCAACATAGCGAGGCCTTAAGCAACTCAGCGAGACCCTGCCTCTAAATAAAATCTAAAAAGGGCTGGGGATGTGGCTCAGTGGTAGAGCACCTGCCTCGCATGTGGGAGGCACTGGGTTTGATCCTCAGCACCACATATAAAAAAAAAATTAATAAATAAAAGTCCATCAACAACTAAAAATAAAAAAATAAATAAAATAAATCAGGCTCCGTGGTGCACACCTGCAGTACCAGCAACTTGGGAGGCTCAGGCACGAGGATTGCAAGTCGGAGGCCAGCCTCAGCAATTTAGCAAGTCCCTGTTAGACTGTCACCTTTAGCATTCCCGGGCGGGGGGGGGATGTGAGGATTTGACACTGTCTTTGTACCAACCTCACCCCAAGTAGCCCGGTGAGAAGGTGGGACCCCCTGAGCTGTCTCCTTCTCCATGTGTGACAACAGCTTTTACTGAGATGCTACTTAGTGCACAGGTGCTGTGCGTGGGAGGGGCCTCCAGAATACTAAACGGCACCCAAGGAAATTGTGGGGGGGCCTCCTTCCCCAGGAAGTAGGAGGCATGCAGACCCCCTGGGAATCGGTTCTAGAAAGATCTCCGGGCTCCTGGGAGACGGGCCCCGCTCAGCCACAGAGGGAGAACGGTGCCAAGCTGGCTGCTCTGGGGCAGGTGCGCGTGTGCGGGACGGTTTCCCGAAGCCTCCCAGGGCAGGGGCCGGAGCCCAGCGGGCTGGCTTCCTTCACTGCCCATTGTCCCCGGCGGGGACAGGAAGCACTTTCTGTTCCAATTACTCGGATGGATTAATTTACAGCCAGGAGCTCAAAGCTGGCCCTGCACCTGTGAGAGGCCGGCCTCCAGGTTTGGAGGGGCTTGCGGGAGTCCCCTGGGCAGAGACACAGCCTCCCGCGGGTGCCCTCGGCCGGCGCCTCTGCCCATCCCTCTCTTTGGACACTGGGTTCTGAGTGGACCCCAGCTAAGGCTCTGGAGCCCGTTCTTGCTTGCCTGAGTCAACACCACCAGCTTCTGGGCCATGTCCCCCAGCGGGGACGATTTTGCCCTGTGGGTCACACAGCCACACTAGTCAGAAATGAATAATGACAGCCCGGTATGGCAGCTGTCATCCCAGCCACTCGAGAGGCGGAGGCAGGAAGTCCGCAAGTTCGAGGCCAGCCTCTGCGACATTATCTCAAAATAAAAACAGAAAGGGCTGGGGGTGTCGCTCAGGGGGACAGCAGCCCCGAGATCAATCAAGCCATAGTGCAGCCACCAAAAAAAAAAAACTGATGCAGAAGACGGGGCAGAGAAAGAATTTTGGAGGCTGGGACAGGACGAGGACAGGGGTGCTCACTTTATTTCTAGCCTCTCCTGGTTTTGGTTTTGGTTTGTTTTTTTTGGTACCAGGGATGGAACCCAGGGGTGCCTAACCCCGGAGCCCCCTCCCCAGCCCTTTTTATATCTTATTTAGAGACGGGGTCTCGCTGAATTGCTCAGGGCCTCACTAAGTGGCTGAGGCTGGCCTCCACCTTGCCATCCTCCTGCCTCAGCCTCCCGAGCTGCTGGGATGACAGGCGTGCGCCACCGGGCCCAGCCTCCCTTCTTTTCTTAGGAGACTGTCGCCCAGATTCCCCCCACGCTAACCATTAGCTGGCCCTGCTATGCGAGGTTGTGCGCTGTGGCCCCAAACGAGCTGGGTTCCGGGTGGCTGTGGTCCCCGTCCCTGTCCCCGCAGCCCACCCCTTGGGAGGGCTGCGTCTTCCGTCCCCAAGGCAGGGTGGCTGCGTTATCTCCCGGCCCCCCTCCAGGTCCGCCGGCTGTCCCCCTGAGTGACAGAGTGCCCTTTGTGGAGGAGGAGATTAGCGCGGACTGGAGGCTGCACGGCCTCCCCCGGATGACAGCGGACGTCAGGCGCGCGGGCGGCAGGGCCTGGAGCGGCAGCTGCCTTGACAGGCCTGGGAGAGATCCAGGGGGGAGCTGGCGGGAGGGGACCCGGTGCCGCACAAAGGCCTGGCCTGTGTTCACACCTGCGGGTGGAACGGAGCCCGGGAGACCATCCTCCTCGCTGAAAGGAGCTTGTCACCGCAGAGGGCGCCGCCAGGCCCTTCAAAATCAAGGCAAGCCGCCCCAGTGACAGGGGACATTCTTTGCCACCACGGAGCTGCTGGTCCCTCAGTGCTGAGTGTCGTCAAAGAAAGGCCGCCTGAACCTTCACAGTCATTTCTATAATGAGGGACAGAGAGGGGACAGGAAAACCCCCCCACAGCAGCAGACATGAGCCTCAGAACCGTCGAAGGCCGGGGAAGAGGTGGCCCAGTGAGTCGCGGGAGCCGCTTCCCGGACACACCGTTGGGTCTTTTTTTGGTCCCAGGGACGGAACCCAGGGGCGCTGAACCCCTGAGCCATGTCCCCAGCCCTTTTGAGATTTTATTTAGAGACGGGGCCTCGCTGAGTTGCTCAGGGTCTGCTAAGTGGCTGAGGCTGGCCTCCACCTTGTGATCCTCCTGCCTCAGCCTCCCAAGCCTCTGGGATGACAGGCGTGCCTCACCGCGACCGGCTCAGGTTCTGATTTGGAGATAAATTGTGTTGGACAACAGTCAGGCCCCTAGAGAAAGGGGCAAGCCCGTGACCTCGCCAGGGGGACCAGGGAGCCCTGTGACGGAGGCTGCGCGGAGGGTCCTCCTGCAGCCCGGAAAGGCGATAGAAGTCCCCGGAGGAGGGAAACACAGCAGAGTCGAAACCCAGTAAAGAAAATCTGCTGTGGAAGGAGGACATTGGGGTGTCAGCAGAAATCAGCATAGAGACAGCCAGGAAGCCTGTCCCAAAGGGGAAGCCATGTGGGGTCACTGTCCCCAAGGGGAGGTGACACTGCTGATGAGTCCTGGCGGCTGGATCCCGGATCACTTTCCTTTTACGCACCGGCACCCTGAAGCCAGCCCTGCCGGGGCTGCGGAGGCGACACCCCTCGCTGCGGTCGCTAGGGGGCGCGGGCGAGCTACTCCTGCGGCCTGGCCTTTGGCGCTTCCCCAGAGGAACACCAAGCTGGACGCTCCGTGGTCCCTGGGCCTCCAGCAGTCAGACCGCAAAAGGACCAGTGATCAAATGTCAGGCTGGGCAGCCGCAGTGACACACGACTGTCATTCCAGCGGCTCGGGAGGCTGAGGCAGGAGGATCACAAATCTCAAATCAAAAATCTTAACCATGGGCTGGGGGTGCAGCTCAGGGGTGCAGCTCATGCAAAGTCCTGGCATTGTGCGCGAGCTTAAAGAAGACGCTGGGATCCCAGTGGCTCAGGAGGCTGAGACGGGAGGCTTGCAAATTGGAGGCCAGCCTCAGCAACTTGGCGAGGTCCAAAGCAACTCCCTGAGACCCTGTGTCTGTAGAAAATACCTAAAGGGCTGGGGAGGTGGCTCTGTGGTTAAGCACCCCTGGGTTCAACCCTTGGTACCAAAATTAACAAATAAATAAAAATAAAAAGTGAGGCTAACTCTGGTCACCTAGGCCACGGGTTCTGGAAAACTGAGACCTTTTGAAAAGCCACCGTCTAGATGAAAAGCATTCCTTGGGCCTGGCGTCGGGGGAGCCGCATTCCAGGGGGACCGTCGCTTAAATATTTCCTGGCTTGAGAACATGGGCCATTCTGGAGGACACAGCGACGGCGCTTGGCACTGGACTTCCCTTTGCAGAACTCACGGCACGAAGCAATGAGAGGTGAGCACAGAGCCAGGCGGCAGGTCCCCTCTCTCTCTGGCCTGAGTTGGTGCCAATTTCACAAAAGCCCAGCTACTGTCAGAGCAGAACTATGACTTTATCTGTGCTGCTCCGAGATGGGGAAGCTGTCACTGTCACCCAGATCACAAGATCTCAAATCAAGAATCTTAACCATGGGCTGGGGGTGCAGCCCCGGGGTGGAGCTCGTGCACAGCCCTGGGTTCAGCCACCAGCATTGCAGATAAATAAATAATAAGGTTTGGTACCATGCATTGTGCAGGAGAGCTGAAGAAGAGGCTGGGATCCCAGAGGCTGGGGAGGCTGAGGCAGGAGGATTGCAAGTTGGAGGCCAGCCTCAGCAACTTAGTAAGGCCCTAAGCAACTCAGCGAGACCCTGCCTCTAAATAAAAAAATAAAAAGGCTTGGGGAGGTGGCTCCGTGGTTAAGCTCCCCTGGGTTCCATCCCCAGCACCAAAAAAAAGAAAATCAAAAACAAGAAGAGAGGCTGGAAAAAGTAAAATGTGGAAAGAAAGATAAATGTTGAGCAGCCGTCTGAGTCACGGACCTGCAGCTGTCACGGGTGTGCTCTGTGAAGTTGGGGACGGAAGCCAGCCAGCTGACCCGTGCATCCTCGGGCTGTGCCCCCGCGAGGACAGGGCCGGGACTCCTGTGTTTCCAGGACCCTGCCTCTCGGGGGGCACAGGTACGATCCCAAGAGCAGCCAGGAGCCCCTGTCCCTGGATTTGTTCTCTGTGTCTGGAATTCTGCCGGGGAAGATTCTGTCCCCTTCCGTGCTCACAACAGGAAAACATCGCGATCCATCTCTACGAACGACTGAAATAGAGTACCTGCGTTAACAATGGAATTTGGGCTGGGCCTGGTGGCACACGCCTGTCATCCCAGGGGCTGGGGAGGCTGAGGCAGGAGGATCGCAAGGCGGAGGCCAGCCTCAGCAAAAGCGAGGCCCTGAGCAACTCAGTGAGGCCCTGTCTCTAAATAAAATCTCAAAAGGGCTGGGGAGGGGGCTCAGGGGTGAAGCAGCCCTGGGTTCCATCCCTGGGACCAGGAATAAAATAAAATGAAATGCTAGGACCCTCGACCCCAGTCCCCAAGCCGTGCCCACGAGGCTGGCAGAGGTCCCCCAGTGCGTTCCCCGCACGCCCTTCTGGGCGTGCATCTGCCCCTCATGAGAAAGTCCCCAGGCGCCTGAGCGGGGCCCCGTCAGCCTCTCCCCCCGGCCCCTCGCACTTCCTCAAAGTGTCTCAGATAATGTAACGGAGATGACCAGATGACCGCCAGCGATAATGACCATGATGACGCCCGGGTAACTGCAGTTTCCCATAAGCTTCTCAAAAGTGATCGAAGATACGGCTCCTGATGGGCGACTCCCCCACCTACAGTTGCCACAAGTGGAAACTGGCTTAAGATCAGCCCCCCAAAAAATTTGTTTAAACATTGGGCCTCACCCCGTAGCCGTCGAGAACCATTAAATACATACGTATCAGCCGGGCGCGGTGGCTCAAGCCTGTAATCCCAGCACTCAGGGAGGCTGAGACAGGAGAATCGCGAGTTCAAAGCCAGCCTCAGCAA
>PVHX01008337.1:0-84275 GCA_004024805.1 Geosciurus inauris | reverse complement strand
ACACAATGGAATATTACTCAGCAATAAAAGAGAATAAAATTATGGCATTTGCAGGTAAATGGATGGAGTTGGAGAATATCATGCTAAGTGAAGTAAGCCAATCTCAGAAAACCAAATGCCGAATGTACTCATTGATAAGTGGATGCTGATCCATAATGTGGGGAAGGACATGGGAACAAAGGTGGATCTCCGTTCACAGGGATGTAAGGGGGGAGGGGGCATGGGGACAGCAAGGGTGATGGAATATGATGGTCATAATAACCCTAACTTTATGTATGATTGCATATATGATGTGATTCTATACAACTTACAACTTGAGAATTCATATGTTATCCTCTATCTATGTACAATGAGTCAATTTACACTGTCAACATGTAAGCCTAAATAAAACAAGAATAAAAATTTAAAAAAAAAAAAAAAGTTGTTTAAGTTATTTTAAACAAAAAACTGCTGTTTAGACAATACTTCAAAGGTCTTTCAAAGAAACATTAGATATAGAGAAAACAAAATAAGGCAATTCTGTTACTATTCAAGAATTAGTTTACAGCTTTGCTGACAGACTTAAAAAAAAATGTTCTGATCTCCTTAAATGTTCACCCATCATAATGATGATACATCTTGCCATAGTGAGCATCAGCAGACAAAAGCAAAATAGTACCAACACTGTGGGTGCTAATTTCAGTTTCTAACTGCATTCTTCCTTTTCTTGAAGTATGATATATTTTAAGTTGGCCTAATTTCTCTCTGGTCCTAGACTCTGAGAACAGCACTAACATACCTGGCCAATTTTAGTGACCAAACTGCATCAGGGGCTGGTAAGAAACTTCAAAAGTGAGGTCTCCTTTCGTAAAGGCTGTTTTTGCCCACCAGAAATTGGTAACCAGACACTCAAAATAATTACTTGAACTTCAATTCATTTGGTTATCTAATATTAGTCTGTGCCTAAATTAGAGGCACACTAATTTCCAAGGGCCATGCTCTAATCTTACATTTCTTTTCATAAATACTAATTATTTTATAAACATTGCTCTCTATTTAAGTAATGCTTCACTATCCACCAATAACAGTTTCATCTGCTATTCGGACTTGAAGGTATTTTGAAAGTCCAAATAGAAATGAAATTCAATGCAACTTTTTTTTTTTTTTTGTACTGGAGATTGAACTCAGGGGCACTCGACCACTGAGCCACATCCCCAGCCCTGTTTTGTGTTTTATGTAGAGACAGGGTCTCACTGAGTTGCTTAGTGCCTCACCCTTGCTGAGGCTGGCTTTGAACTCGCGATTCTACTGTCTCAGCCTCCCTATGTGTCAATACAACTTTTTGAAACAAACCACATACAACAAATTATTTAAGAGATCTGGCTTTATGATGGTAGAATTCCCTCTACCCAATAACAATTATAAACTGGGACAAAATATAAAAATCAACTTTTTGAAGGCACTGGAGAACAACCAGAAGTGGATGTCTACAGCCTTTCAAGGAAGGGAACCACACTGGGTAATTCACATTCATGTAGCTCTCAAATGAGGAGACAACCAAGTCTGCCACAGCATGTGGAATTCAAGCAGTAAACCACAATCTTTTTGGCCTGTGGAATCAGAACATGAGTCTTCAGGGTAGTTGGAAATTGAGGAAGAAAATCCCAAAAAAGAGGAAGTTATGGAGGAATAGTGTTGTAAACTACAAAGAAACTACAAAGACAATGATATAAAGAGGCATTGCTAAAAACCTGAGAGAAATTAAAATGTAATACTAAAAACTATTCAATTAAACAAAAAAAAAAGGAGAGAGAAAAGGAGATAAAGGATCAAAAAATGTCTAGAAGATGGGACTGAAAACAAATTTAAAAATAATAAAACCAAGACTAACCATATTAATAATTATAATAAATGTAAATAGACTAAACATTCTAAGTAAAATGCATAGATTATCAAAATAAATTTTAAAAGCAATATCAAACTATATGCAACCTATAGATGCACTTTAAATACAAAGACATAGACTGATAAACAGGTACCAAAGGATATACCAGTATCACATGATACAAAACCCAAAAAAAGGCAATGAAAGAAAACTGCACACTTATATCACTCATAAGACATATGTAAAAATGCTAGTTCAATCCCCAGTACCAAAAAAAAAAAAAAATGCTCAACAAAGTACAATATCAGCAGGACAGATGAACAGAACAATGGAGAATAGTGGCCAGAAATAGATGCACACATACATCACCAACTGTTATTTCAATTAAGGTGCCAAAATAATTCACTGGTGTAGGATAATCTTTTCAATAATTTGTACAGGAATAAATAGATAACCACATAAAAAGAAAAATGAATCCAAACTCCTGCCTTGCCACAAACAAAAACTACTTTGTGTTTGTAGAAAAGTGTGTTTGTGAACATGAAGTAGACAATGCACTACAGATAAAAGAACAACTGATGAATTAGATGTCATCAAAATTAAAACTTCTGTTTTTTTGAAAGATACAGAAAAGAAAATGAAAGGTAACCATCAACTGCAAAATATTCACCAATTCTGCAAAGGCCTGTATATGTAAAGAGCTGTTATAATTCAATAAGAAAGTCACACAGCCCAATTTTTAAAATAGCAAAAGATTTGACTTGATACTCCATGCAGAATGACTGGCACATGAATGTCCAGTAAGTACCTGAAAACATTTTCAACATCATTAGTCAAGGAAATCACAAGACACAAGAGACCACTCCACACCCACTAGAATATAGATATTAAAAATAATGATAAAAGAGCAAAAAACATGGATTATATTGGAGCATGTTAAATTTTATAACTCCTTTGGGGGAAAGGTTTGACAATATGAGGAAATTAAAAATACACTTCTTCACTGATATACTCCCAAGTATTTATCCAAAAGAAATGAAAACATGTTGACATTGAGACTTGTGTAACAATGTTTACAGTAACTATCATATTCATAATAGAAAAAACTATAGCCTACCCAAATGTCTATCAACAGGGGAATAAATAAATTCATACAATGGAACACTACTCAGCAACATAAAGGAACAACCTATTTGTACATGCAACAGTAAGTATGAATCGCAAAAACACTAGAAGGAGCAGAAGTAGCCAGACATTAAGAGTACACTCAGTAGAATGCTATATATTTGATGTGCTCCAAGAGGCAACATCTGTCAGCAGAATCACATTAATTAGCATTTGTGTCTGGGAGGAACAACTGGCTGAAAATGAGCACATGAAACTTTCTGAGGCCATAGAAATGTTCTATCTTGAGAGAGAAGTGTTCATTTCCAATTGGTACAATATATAGCATGTAAATGAAACCAAAATTTACAAACAGATCACAGAAAAAGGTTTTTAAATAACCTTTACAATGAAAACTACAGAACACTAAAGAAAGAAATTGAAAAAGAGCTTAGAAAGATGGAAAGATCTCCCATGTTCTTGGATAGGCAGAATCAATATTGTCAAAATGGCCATACTAACCAAATTGCTATACAGATTCAATGTGATCCTAATTAAAATCCCAACATCATTCTTTATAGAAATAGAAAAAGCAATCATGAAATTCATTTGGAAAAATAAGAAACCCAGAATAGCCAAAACAATCTTTTAGCAAGAAGAGCCAAGCAGGAGGCATCACAATACCACACCTGAAACTATACTACAAAGGTATAATAGCAACAACAACATGGTATTGGCACCAAAATAGACATGTAGATCAATGATAAAGAGTAGAAGACACAGAGATAAACACACATAAATATAGTTATCTCATACTACACAAAGGCACCAAAAACATACACTGGAGAAAAGATAGCCTCTTCAACAAATGGTGCTAAGAAAACTGGAAATCTATATGCAGAAAAATGAAACTAAACTTCTTTCTCTCACCTTGCACAAAACTGAACTCAAGGACCTAGAAATTAGACCAGAAATCCTGCACCTAATTGAGGAAAAAGTAGGTCCAGATCGTCAATATGCCTGGTTAGACCCCGACGTTCTTAACAAGACTCCTAAAGCACAAGAAATAAAAGCAACAATCCATAAATGAAATGGATTCAAACTAAAAAGCTTCTTCTCAGCAAAAGAAACAATCAATGAGCTAAACAGAGAGCCTACACTCTGGGAGCAAATTTTTGCCACACACACATCAGATAGAGCACTGATCTCTAGGATATATAAAGACCTCAAAGAACTTAACACCAAAAAAACAAACAACCCAATCAATAAATGGGCTAAGGAGCTAAGAAACTTCTCAGAAGAAGATATACAATAGGTCAACATATGTTCAATATCTCTAGTCATTACAGAAATCAAAACTACTCTAAGAATTCATCTCACGCCAGTCAGAATGGCAGTTATCAAGAATACAAACAACAAGGATGTGGAGGAAAAGGCCACACTCATACATTGCTTTGTGGGACTGCAAATTGGTGCAACCAATCTGGAAAGTAGTATGGAGATTCCTTAGAAAACATGGAATAGAACCACCATTTGACCCAGCTATCCCACTCCTTGGTCTATACCCAAAGAACTTAAAAATGGCATACTACAGTAATGCGGCCACTTCAGTGTTCATAGCAGCACAATTCACAATAGCTAAACTGTGGAACCAATCTAGATGCCCTTCAATAGATGAATGGATAAAGAAACTGTGGTATATATACACGATGGAATATTACTCAGCATTAAAAGAGAATAAAATTATGGCATTTACAAGTAAATGGATGGAGTTGGAGAACATCATGCTAAGTGAAGTAAGCCAATCCCAAAAAACCAAAGGCCAAACAACAGCGCCCTAGGTTCATGTATGACTGCACATATGGTGTAACTCTATATTGTGTACAACCAGAGAAGTGAAAAGTTGTGCTCCATTTGTGTACAATGAATCAAAATGCATTCTGCTGTCACGTAAACCTAATACGAATTTTAAAAAAAGTTATATAAATGAATTCTGAAAAAGATATAGCCTCTCAGAGGTCAAAAGTGGTTGTCTTCTTATCACCTTGCGGTAGAACTTCTAAAATTTTAAACAGACAATGTTTGTACTTAGCTTGCTCATTTCATTGGTGAAATGCACACTCAATCAAAGCAAATGAAAAGGTACCATCTGCTTTCTGTCAAAATTCTCTCTGAATACAGAAATTTAAAGAGATCTGTCTGTAGGTTTTAATTTTGTTTATCCCATTAACAACTTAAAGGTATTTTTTACAATACAAAGCAAAGAGACTCAAAAAGAAAAAAATAGAAAATGTAAATCCAAATGTTTTAGTATCATTTTCATTCTACAATATTTATTAAATTTCTATCGCATGCCAGGTAAGGCAACAGTCACTAGAGAAATAAAAAGACAAAGTAAGAAACTACTGTTCAGTTCTTAGTCTGGTAAAAGACACACACACACACACACACACACACACATAATTACCTTAAGGCGTGAATAAGGATTGGGGGTGTAGCTCAGTGGTAAATTACTTACTCAGCATGCAAAGGCCCTAAATTCTTTCCTCAGCACCACGAAAAAAATAAATGAATGTTCTTAAAAATAAATTTAAGACCTCACTGAGAAAAATATGTCACTTCTTTCCTCTCCAAAATCACATATTTAATATTAATGAATAACAGTAAGAAGCAAATATAATGAATTTAGCTATTCTTTTTCTAAGAGCACAAACATTTTAAAAAAGAAAAACTTATTTTAGTAACTATTTCCATATGGTCATGCTCTCAGGTCAAGGAAAAGAACCCATATCCCTTTTTCTTCTTCTTAATTATTTTTAATTGACAAATAATATACATAATTATCATGCACAAAGCATTGCTTTAACATACCTAGTTGAGCACTGTGGAATGATTGCATTGAGATAATTAACATATGCATTACTCACACACTTTTTTCGTTGTAAGAATACTTAAAATCTATTCTCTTAGCAATTTTTAGGAATACATTATTAACTAGAGTCGCCATGCTGTACAACAGATCTCTTGTACATATTACTTTTTTTCAGTACTAGGGATTGAACTTAGGGACACTCAATCACTGAGCCACATCCTCAGCCCTATTTTGTATTTTATTTATAGACAGGGTCTCACTGAGTTGCTTAGTGTCTCACTTTTGCTGAGGCTAGCTTTGAATCCGTGATCCTCCTGTCTCAGCCTCCTAAGCCATAGGGATCATAGACATGCGTCACTGTGCCCAGCTCTTGCCCATAGTACTTTTTAAAGAAAATTATCCTTCCCACAGCAAAGGATATCAGGCAAACCGTGTCTTATGCCACTTTCCCATGCCTTGCATGCCATCCCACAGCTGGTTCCATTGTGGCAGGCTCTGGTGCACAGTAAATCTGAAGGCCGCTCAGGGAACTATAGTATGTGGGATCAAAATGAAAAAAGAGGATGGGCTGATGCTCACTTAGGGAATCTCAACTGTGATCTTCCCCTTCCATCCATTCTTGAGTCTACTTTTGCCCCACTATTCTACTTAAAACCACTGATTTGAATATCAACAATGACCTCCAACTCTGCTAGAGCTCATGGTCGGTTCTCAGTCAACACGCCTCACCAGCAACACTTCATCTTTTGGCTTTTACAACACTACACACTCTTTCGATTATCCTTTCTTTTCAGCACTTCTCACTCTCTTGGGGATCTTCCTTATTTCCACAAATGCCCCCAAGCTCAGCTATATGTGTCATTACAAATTCATAGAATGCGCAACACCAAGAGTGAACTCTAACATAAACAAACGAGTTTTGGTGATACAGATGAGTCAGTGGAAGTTCTCACAAACATACCACTATAGTAGGGGATGGTAAGGAATAACTGGGAGCAAGGGTAAATGGCAATCTCTGAGCATTCTGTTCAATTTTTCTGTGAACCTAAAACTGTTCTAGAGTCTATTTAAAAATATACTCCATCCACAAATAAAAGCTGTGAGAAAAAGGAATAAAAATTATTGTTTTACAGTACCACTATAAAGGTCAGAGAACTGAACGATTGCCAAACACTTAATTTACTTCAAATGTTAGCATTTAAAACTCACTCAAAATATACAAACACTGTTGGGAGTGATTCTCATGAATGTCACTTTGGTAAATTCAGTACAATCTTATACTGTTACTTAAATCTTTTCTCACACAACAACAACAACAAACCACTTGTCCATTCAAAGGTAATGGTTTCATCTAGGAGAAACTTTCAGCCTTCATATTAACTTTTCAGTCATTATCAGAAACTGGTTCCTAGAGATAAATGACACTGTAAGATTTATATTTAACCAGGTTCTTACTGCTGCTGAAATTCAGTGAGCATGCCTAGAAAACACCACATAGCACAAAGCACTTCAGTCAGGATTATAAAGATGAACATCAGGGTCAGTTAAGGGTGATCAATATCAAAGTCACAGCACCAAGACAAAAAAGAAAAAGACACCCACATCTCCTGTGAATAAGTGAATTTTCCCTATAACTAAAATTTATTAAATATATTCAATATATTAAAAATATAATTGATATAATTTTCAGAAATATGCTCATTGCATGAAAAATACCAGTAACTGCAAATGAAAAAGAAAACTTAGAAATAAGATATTTTCTCAAATTTTGAGCAGAAGTTAATAGTGGATGCTTTGAACAAAATAATTTTTAAACTTGAAGATATTTATAACAATAGGATACAAACCTTTTTTCTCCAATGTCAATTCAAAGTAAACATGACAATTTTTTTTAAACAACCTTTTTTGTCCTGATTAAAACTAGAGTGCTAGGGGACAAGGTTGTGGCTCAGTCATAGCGTACTTGCCTAGCGTGTTTGAGGCACTGGGTTCGATCCTCAGCACCACATAAAAATAAATAAATAAATAAAATTAAAGTATTAAAAAAAGAGTCAAAAAAATAAAAAACTAGAGTGCTATAATTCCAGCAGCTCAGGAGGCTGAAGCAGGTGGATCCAAGTTCAAAGCCAGCCCCAGCAACTTAGCGAAGCCCTAAGCAACTTAGCAAGACCCTGTCTCAAAATAAAAAATAAAAAAGGCTGTGAATGTGGCTCAGTGGTTAAGCACCCATGGGTTCAATTCCTGGTACCAAAAAAAAACTAGAGTGCTATTGTGCTGACATATTTTACAAAATTAAAACTTCTAAATGTAGCTACTCAAAAACAATAATAACAAATAAAAGTTCCCTAAGCCTTCCAAATATTAATTTTTAAACTTCCATTCATAATTTAGCCTTATGTAAGTGTGCAGCTGACAATTCATTCTTTTCATCCAGTTGATATGTTTACCCTGTTGTTTTAAACTAGTTTAAATGTTGTATTTAAACTATGGCTTTAAAAATGTTCTTGAAAATTATTTCTCTTTGTTTTTCTGTTGTTTCTGGTCCCTTTCATGGTGAATACTGAAAACAGAATACTAATTTTCAAGATCTCAAAACACATAACTGTGCCAGGCACCTAATCTCACTACTCTGATCACCTTAATTTGAGCATTCCACCAATTTAAATTAACATTTAGTCCATTTAATATTTGCTTAATACCATAATAAGCGTTTAAAAAATGTTCACTAGCTTAAGTCACACAAAATATATTGCTGTTTCCAAGAAGGTGCGTTCTAACACAGTACTGCTGACTGAGAAGCAGGCCTGGGAGCTACATGCAGTGGATCAGTAATGGGTAGAAGATTTCTCTGCAAAATTAATCTAATATGAGATTTTGAGAAAAAGAAAATTAAAATTCAAAACAGGGTATGTAAACCTTTGGGTTAGTGAGAAGTACAGATATGTGTTACCTATTTCTGTCAGATGGCAATGTTTCTCAACTTATTTACAACTCTATTTAATGTTCATAGAGCATAGGTCAATTTTAACAGTTAAACTGATTCTGCAGATCGGCACAATATGTATTTAAACTATGGCTTTAAAAATGTTCTTGAAAGTGATTTCTCTTTGTTTTTAATCACTGGCATATTTTATTAATCACAACTATTTTCACTTACAAATACTATTCCACTAATTCAGAGTCAAATGAAATAACAACATGGAATGAGAGGACAGAGGTACATCAGTGTCTTTCTCAGGACACCATTATATGAACCCATGGCAGAAGTGATGTAAAAAATAATTTTCTCTTATATTAGGTATTACTTGGGAATCAAATTCAACTTATAAGGATAAAATTATATGACACAATAAAATATCAGATAATTAATCAATTAATCAAATAAATCTCATTTCAATAAATAATATCCCCAAGACATTGAGGTCTCAGTTGACTCAGCAAATAATAATAAAGGATTAGTCTCTATCTCATAATATACTGCATACAGCAGACCATCAATTCAAAGGAAGAGGCCGGGCTGTACCCAAGTTTTTAATAACTTTTCTAGCTCTGCCCTAAATGTCTTTCTACCTTATCTCTGAGAAACACCTACTAAAAATATAGCATAAAAAATAAATCTTCTATTTTTGCAGAACACCATATAGATATCTTAAATGGCTCTCTTAATGAAAATAAAAAAGAATTAAAATATTTTTTAATGTGCCAGCAAGGTGACAATAAAGAACGCCAAAACAAAATAAAAATGAGAATGCTGGAGGAAGAAACACATGGAAGCCAGACCTTGATCACCTTGAACATGCATTAGAACAGTCTCACAGGACCCTAGAGATAGAACTAGAGCCACTCAACCTGGTGCATAAACAAACCCTTGCACAGAACCAGTCCCTTCCAGCACCACACCTTTGGTATAGGAGTGCATTAGAAATATTCCTGCTGCACCAAAAGAGGCAGTGCTGTTTAACATTAGCATCTTGGGGGTGAGGGGATATCCCCTGAGAATTCATAGCCAACCACTGCTAATTCATATAGTTTTGTGGGCCACAGTCACACCGTATGCTTCACAGCACCTCAAGCAGAGAATCTGAAGATGACCCAGACTGACAGTGGCTACCAGCCCTCAGCTGAAGCAAATATAAATACTTTCTGGGAAAATCTACTGTCATCAACGATTCAAAGTACTCATACAGATGAGACTTTCAAAGAGTGTGAGCTTATGGTAAAAAAAAAATCATAAAAACATAAGCAAATAAGACACCATGAGCAAGAGTCTCTTGTGAGAAAAGGGCAGATGAGTCAGATCGAAAAGACTTCAAATACTAGAATTGTCAGCATAAAATAACCATATTTAATATGTCTCAAAAATAAGAGGTTTAGAAAGGAGTAAAATGCCATCTAAAAAAATACCATACTAACATGAAGAGGGACCCCAAAATAATGGTTAAAAGCTATAAATAAAAAACTTCATACTAATTCTTTCACCTTTATTTGTTGAGCACCACAAAGTAGGTGTTAGGCCTTCATCTCAGCTCTGAGGATAAAACAGTGGAATAAAAATTTGTTTTAAAATATAAAACTTCCACAAGGTATGGTGGCACATGGCTGTAATCCCAGAGGCTCAGGAGGCTGAGGCAGGAGGATCACGAGTTCAAAGCTAGCCTCAGCAACGGTGAGGTGCTAAGCAACTCAGTGAGACCCTGTCTCTAAGTAAACTACAAAATAGGACTGGGGATATGGCTCAGCGATGGAGTGCCCCTGAGTTCAATCTGCAATACCAAAAAAAATTATCTTTAACAAGGGCAATTTAAAAATCAGAATATAGTGTGTATTGTGTGCATGTACAAATATATAACAGCCATTCCCATCAGTATGCACAACTATAATGCATCAATCAAAAAAATGTGAGAAAAAAATAAATACCGAGTAGAATACAAGTAATTGAACAAAGAAAAAATGAACCAAAAGACAAATTCAAAAAAATCTGTCCAGAATTGTTTACAAATAGAAAAAGTTATCAAAAATATGAATGAAGGAAGAAAAAGAAAGGAAGAAAGTCTAACATACATTTTACTCAATTTCCAGAAGGAAATAATAGAGAAGATGATGAAGAGGCATTATTTTAAGAAATAATAATAGCTGGGTGCAATGGCATATTCCTGTAATCCCAGCAGCTAAGCAGGCTGAGGCTGGAAGATCACAAATTCAAGGCCAGCTTCAGCAACTTAGCAAGGTCCCAAGCAACTTAGACAGATCCTGTCGCAAAATAAAAAATAAAAAGAGATGAGGCTCAGTGGTTAAGTGCCCAAGGGTTCAATCCCTGGTACACACACACACACACACACACACACACACACACACACACACGAGAGAGAGAGAGAGAGAGAGAGAGAGAGAGAGAGAGAGAGAGAGAGAAATTTTACTAACATCAGCCAGCACTTAATTATTATTTTAAAATTCTATTTCAACAAACTACTTAAAACAAGTTCTGTTCGTGTTCACTACTGAAGGCCAGACCTTGAAAAACATTCTCTTAGTTCCTACAGAAAACATATTTTAATAGAGGAAATCTCGTCTCTTCTTAAAACTATTTTTTGAGAGTTGATGGATATAAAAATGTATGCAATGCAAGAAGGAAACAGTCAAACCAGAATACAGGTTGTACAATTGAGACACAATCTAAAATAATGTTTGCTACCACCAAAATATTTATTTTTTATAGTATTATGTCTGAAATGTTGTTTATCTCTTTACCACTCATCCCCTGAACCATCCTGCCCTATGCCTAGTGGGCTATAAGTTCCAGAAGAATAGGGATCTTGTTTGCCTGCCTCAGTTTTGTAGTCTAGCACCTAGAATAGTGCCTGGAGTAGAGATGCTCAATGGACATTTGACAGATGAATGAATGACAGAGTGAATGACCAGTCTCGGGGCTGCAGCACTGTACCATTCCGGGGCTGTTGTTCTTCACATCTTGCTGAAGGTGAATATCGCTCTGGCAGTTGTGCCAATCCACATATTATGACAAGAAATAGGCCAGAAACCACGTGCAGCCAGCATATACACATAGCTCAGGCCTTAATGTATCTCTAACATGTCCTGTTATTTTGTGAGCTGGGCATAACTTACCCCTCTCCTCATAGAGAAATCAGGGGGAAACAGTTCTCACCTCATGATTAAGCTCATTCTTTGAATAACTGAGTATATATTTACATTACGCAAATCTTCAGCTCTTGATACCTCTGTATCAACTATCCTATAAATAAAGTTAACATTTTTAACTGTGATTAAGGATTCGGACTTCCAACTATAAATTAGCCATTGTAAATTCTTTGGTCACTCCTCAGTCTGTGCTAATTAAAAATATCTCTAGAGAAATTCTTGAGTCAGTCAACTGAGCTATAAAACAAATAACTAAAGTTACTGACTCGGGAGTGGTCGATGCTGTGATTTGCCAATATCAATCTTCAGTTTAACAGAGCCAAAGTTTTTAAGAGTCTGGAAATAGACTTCAGTAAGACTGCACAGAATGCTAGGCTAACCTTCATGTACATCACTCTGATGGCAAGTACACCTTCCTACTGGGCACTCCACATCAACCGGAATACAGAAACCTATCTCCTTGGACCCTTTAACAGGTTATACTTGCACCACTAACTGATCAGATCACTAAAAGGCTATTTTATATTTCTGATTTACCTCTGTGGGAATTTCCATCAGCAGGTCAGTCTATGAAATCCAACTGAAAGGCCTATGGTGAACACCAAACCCAAGAAGCAACTGTGTCACTGCAAGAGAATTACAGGAATAATGGGAACCTGGAAGTAAAACCATGCCAACATCCATCTTCCAACTTGTTTTCATCCTCCCTAAGCATCTACATGCCACAATGATTTCCAAACTTCACTTGCTTAAGCAGCAGACTCCTTCCATTCAACAAAAATTTGTGAGAACTGAATACATACAATATATAAAAGCAAAACTGTTGACTAGCAGAACACTAAGAAGGTCAAAGGTCTTGTCCTCATCCTTAAGCTCCCCTGTGGCACTCTAGAATTCCAAGGGCAATAAGAAGCCAAGTCTGAGAAGCAATGGTCTGAGGAAGAGGATGATTTAATAATGATAACATAAAGCAAGAATAAATAACAATACATTATGGTGCAAGCTTTATAAGAACTTTTTCTAAGTAAAACACTTGTGATAAATGTTTACCGGTCACATTTGGAAATCAACTTCTTGGTTTGGTAATTGTAATTCCTAGGAGCACAGTGTTATATTTTGTATCGGAATGTCTCTAGATTGCCTTCCTCAAAGACTCATTTGTTTTTGTTTTTTTGACCAGGAATTGAACGTAGGGATGCTTAACCATTGAGCCCATCCTCAGCCATTTTTATTTTTATTTAAGACAGGGCCTCTCAATAAGTTGCTCAGGGCCTCACTAAATTGCTGAGGCTGGCTTTGGACTTGTGATCCTCCTGCCTCAGCCTCCTAAATTGCTAGGATTACAGGCATGTGCTATTGCACTCAACGAGGCTCATTTGTTGAAGGCTTGGTCCCTAATGTAGCAATGTTCAGAGTGGGGCTTCAGGTAAGTGAATGGATCATGAGGGCTCTAACTTCATTAATCTATTGATGGATTAATACCTGAATGTACTGTTGAGAGAAGGTAGAAAGTGTAGGAAGTAGGACCTAATACCTACTTGAAAAAAGTGAGTTGGGGACTATATCATGTGTGTCTTTATATATAGCCAAAAAGAGTAGGGAAAAAGGCTTAACTAACTAGTATAGTCAACTAAGAGGGCTAAATCACTTGCAAATCAAGATTTGAAAGACTACATCTAACTACATAAAAGTTTAAGTTACTTGTCACAGATGAGCCACCTTAAAGAAAGAAAAAGAGGTCCCAAGATCACTCATTCAAAACAGAATTTCCAATGTTTTAATCATGTACAGTATTTGTACTGGAAAATTTATAAGCCAAGTTCATTGTCTAACCTAACAGAGAAAGCGAATGAAATTAGATTTTCTCATCCATGAATGATAACCATCATGTGTTATTTTATAAGATCCATGAAAGCAGCAATTAGACTTCTTGTTTGTTTGAATATAACCATCCTACTATTGACTAATCTGGTGAGGTTGCAATGGAGCTAAATAAGGATTAGGTCCACCTAACAGCAGGATGGACTCACTTATGCTATTGCCTGTATGGAATATTTTGTAACCACTACAAGTATGTAATAATATTTAAGCACCTTGGAGAAATGTTCTAGTTATGCTAAGTAAAAGTGAAATTAGAAGTCTATGATTTTAATTGCATATTTTATTTTAAAAGGAACACATACTCATAGTAATAAAAATGAAAGTATCTACACCAAAATATCTAAATCTAAAATATTACCAGTGGCTGAGTGGTTCTATTGTTTAAACTTCTCAATATATGCCAAATTTTCTATGTAGAATTGGGGCGGGGGGAGAACACACTTTAAAAACAAAATAAAATCTTACATAAAGAAATGATGCAATGTACCTGAAATTCTGTGATTTTTATGTAAATGCCAGAGCTGTCTTTAACTATAAGACTATGTGGCCAAATTCCAGTCCCAACTTGTTGTAGATGGAATAGTTGCTCATTGCAACTGCTAAGGTGAGTCAACGACCTAATTGCTACAGGCAGCTGGGGAAGCCCCGTGTGGGAAATGACACACAGCCTGCACAGACACACCTTCCAGTTCTCAAGAGCCACTCAGTCTGTCATAAACCAGAATTACCACTTCTATGATGAAGTCTTCCCAGTGCACAGCTCCAGGCCCATCTAGAAGCCTCCATTTAAGGAGATGAGGCTTATTCAACTGTTCCAAGATTGCATTTGTGAGAATGCAAAACATAAGAAAATTCTCAGACGTGTCTGCTGTCTAAATGTCACAGCTGTGTACTGTCAGTAAAGTACTGTAATCATCAGAGGGACAACCTATAATCAAACAGATCCAGGTTCAAGTTCTGGCTCCCCCATTTTCTAACTGTGTGAACCTGACACAAGCCTCATTTTATTCAGCTTTCAATGAAGTTCACCACACTGATTTCCAGAGTTTTAGTGAAGATTTAAAATATTTATCAGTATATACAGCATCCACTAATCTAATAATGCTTCAGAAGTCTAAAACACATAGAATTTTAAAATCATGTAGCCCCTTATCAGAGTGAAAAATGGATGCCATATATTCTTAAACATCCAGGGAAACTTGTCAGCCCTATACATTTAAATTGGTCACTGAGCCAAGTCAAAGCACTCAAATAGATGGTCCATTTTTTATTCTACTTATTTATTTTTGCAATGCTGAAGATGGAACCCAGGACCTTACACATGCTAGGCAAGTGCTCTACCACTAAGTCACATCCCCAACTGCAGATGTTCTATATTTTAAAGGATACAAGCTCTGAAACAAGTTTGTGAACTATATAGATTTCTAGAAAAATCATAACATTCTTCTCTGTACCATATTCTCTAAGCCCATACTGAAAAAAACAGGGCAATGGTAAAAATGGCCCCAGACACCATGGAACTGCATTGGAAATGTAGAAGCACCGCTTCTATACTGGCTCCATAATCAAACAGGATCGGTGAAGATGTCAAGCCTACATTAGAAAGAGGATATATTTCAATAGTACCTCATAATAATAATATATCCTCACAGAATTTATGAAAATAATAAATACTGAAAATATTTAGTCCCAATATCCTAAACAGAATATCGTAACTATAATTATAAACCAAGAAATGAGAGGCAAAGATACCATAAAATGAGAGGCAAAGAAACAATGGTAAAAACCTAGAGTCAATGATTAAAAATCCTAAATGATTAAAATATTCTAAAGTGCAGGATCACTCTCTGACCTTCAACCCTTTCCCTCCCTCTTTCCCCACTCTAAAGAATTAGAATTTTTTAAAACATTGCTTCAAAAAGAGGAGACAGCACAATATATATTGTTTCCATAGTACATAATTTTAGACAAACAGACTTAGTGCTGAATCCTATTCCTGCCACTTACTCTATGGGAAACAGTAAGTCAGTTACTTAAACATCTAGAACCTCCATTCCTTCATCTACAAAAAGGGACTTGTTCAACGCTTTCACAACGGCATAACAACCAAAGACACATAAATTTCTTAGCATAGTGTACATTTCTAGTGTTCCACATTGGCAGAAGGGAAGAAAGGAAAAAAAAAAAAAAAACCCTAAAGGACCAAGGTGATGTACAGCATGACATAGACTATACCAAAAGAAAAGAGAGAATGCGTCAAAAGCTGAATGTCCACTGAAAGACACAGGACATAAAATAATGGTGACCCTGACCTAGGTGATAAACACAGTTGAGGAGATAAAAATTGAAGGCTGTTTAAGCAAGAAAATGAATGAAGTGGGCACTTATCACTATAACTTGAAGAAGGAGATAAGCAGGTCAAAGTAAATGACTAACAGGAAATAAGTCAATCCGATACAATCCCTGCCCAATCAGAAATGGCCTTAATGACATTCAGGGTAAGAGGACAGCCAATAATGAAAGCCAGTTAAAGGGGCCCACATTTTCTGGGCTTTGACATAAACTGCTCTGCTCCCAGGAAAAAAGGCAATGAGATCTTAGGCTAGAAATTTCCTATCACTTTCATCTGCACAGAGTCAAAGTCAATTGCTGTCTAGTGCACTGTCCTTCAGACAACAGAATGACTCTGAAGGTGCTGAGAAAGAGCTGATCTAGCAGTGAAGAGTGACATCCCACTACACCATCAAGTTTAGGAAACAACAGACACTGGTGTACTTGAGACCTAAGCAGTCTCCATTCCCAGAGAACAGCTCACCTTGACTCAGTACAGCACAGCAGGCCACAACAAGTTCAGTACAAGCTCTCCATTACTACATACCTCTGACAGCTATTGTTTTGCATCTATTGAAAGGTTCCTTTAAAATTATTCTCATGTACGCTTCCTGAGGCAGGATCTTGTCTTGTATTTCATAAGGTTCTCAACTGGACACTTTTATGCATTCCCAAGAACTCAATGGTGTGCCTAGAACAGAAGAACAATTCAAGCTTAACAACTTCAAAGTGGAATCATAAAATTCATAAACTAAAAGAACCTTACAATTCAGTATAATTTGTTGTAAATAAAAGCATTAAAGTGTTGATTAGCTAGGAAACAAAACTTTGCAATGGGCCCTCTCCACCTCCTATCCTCCATTTTTCTTTTCTTATTTTTTATTTTTAGTCTTAATTTTTATTGGCATAAGATATATACAACATAAAATATACTTCATCTTTTCTTAATTAAAAACTAACTCTTTAAGCTTCTATCACACAGATGTGGTTCTCTTTTTATATATTTATTAACTATCTTTAAAAGTCAACAAATAATTGATTAACAAATTAAGCATAGCACTTCAAACTGAAAACAAAGGTAAACTACTGAGTTAACCTCTTTACAAGCTGATTTATAGAAAGCTGGTCATCTCTCCGAGGCCAAAATGTTACCCTCGTAAATGATACCTTTTATATTTACTCATGAGTAGCTGTGTGCATAAACCAGAAAGGTAGAGATAATATTGGCACCGGATAAAGAACAAAGATCATTGTTCATTTAGTCCCTTATTCATAATTTGTATTTACATGTGAAAGAATATGAAATGTAATTGTAGCTAGAAAGTAGTGTTTCTTATTTTGATCATGTTTTAGTCAGAAACACCCCTCTCTTTTTTGCATTACGATAATCTATATAGACATCAGTTTTGAATCCTTTCAGGTTCATGAAAGTCCTATATCATTGAGTATCTAAGGAAAAGACTGTTCCATTCTCCCCACTTAAATTTCAAGACACTGATAAACTCCTTTGAAGTTATCTTGGTGGTGGGGGGATCATAGGGACTTCCATGTAAAAACTGAAATAAGTGATATCTTGAGTAAATTAACAGGTTTAATTCTAAAAAGAAACAATTCTTAGAACAAAAAGAAACCACTCTTCTCCTCGACCCCACCTCCCCAGGGTCAAAGACCAAACTCAGGGCCTTGCATGTGCCAGGCAAGTACTCGGCAATGAGCTAAATCTCCAACCCCTAAACCGCTCTCTTGATAGTTCTTCAGAACCTTGTTATTCTAGGCAATCTCCCACATTTCATCATTCTGTAAGAAATCAGGCTACACCTGCAAATAATTAAGTACAGTCACAAAAAGCAGTTGTCACAACTAATATAAAACAAAACTAGGATACTCCTGCCATTAACTTCAAAGTATTCAATTAAAGCTTCAAATTAACATATAATGTATTTACATCACATAAAGATCATGCTCTCCTGCGGATACCATTATACAATGTAAAAGCCCAAAGATAAGCCAAAGGTTTTATCTCTTAAAAAAAAAAAAGGAGATAGATGTTGCCTTAAATCTGAAACCTCATCAAGTCTCATATTATTTCACATGACAATATCTCAGTTTATTTTGAGTAAGAAAATAATATTTGGAAAGTAAAAATGTCAATTTGGGATGCTTGTGGGCCACTTAAACTATCAAAAAGAAAGCAAAGAAATAGATTAAAAAAATATTTTTGGAGGTTGGACCTAATGAGGAAATATGAGATAACTTTTTAAAAAGTCTTTAAAATATAATTTTCAAAAGCAATATAAACTGGGGGCTTCTAGATAGCCAATAGAATATGCCTGTTTATCTTTGCTTCTCTCTCATTCCCCATTGAATAGATAGTAAAAAGAAAAGGACAGAAATCCACAAAGACAAAAAGGAATAGGAAAGACAGCAGACATCAAAGGCATTTTGGGAGCTGGACAACAGAGGTGACTAGAGTCTGAGAAGCAAAGGAAAGCCAGCTACCTGCCCCTGAAAGGTCAGGAAGGCAGCTTCCCATTCCTCAGAAATAGAGTCGGAGATGGGATTGAAAAGGGAAAGCTGGTTAAAAGTCTATATAAAACACACACATACACCTTCTAACATATTTAAAAATTAACTCAAAATGGCTTAAAGATCTAAAATTAAGATCTGAAACAATTGACTGAAGATTAGCCATGAAAGTATCACACACACACAAAAAAAAGATTTGAAACAATAAAATTCCTAGAAGAAAACACAGGAAAAGCTTTACTCTATAAGACATGGTGTCATTGGATTTGGCAATGGATTTCTTGTACATGGCACCAGAAGTATGAGCAATAAAAGAAAATAAACAACTGGGGCTACGGCAAATGTAAAAACTTTCACACAGTAAAGGGACCAATAAACAGAGTGAAGAAGCGACCTACTGAATGGGAGAAAACATCTTTTGTGTTGGCAAATCTTACAGGGCATTAAAAAAACAGAATATAAAAAGAACTCCTACAACTGAACAACAAAAACCCCAATAAGCCTATTAAAAAATGGACAAAGGACTTGGAACAAACATTTCTCAAAACATGATAATCATATGGTCAACAAGCACATGAAAATATGCTTTACAGTACTAACCATGGGGAAACTGAAAATTAAAGCCACAATGAGATATTACCTCCCACCCATCAGAATGGCCACTTTCAAAAATACAGAAAACAGTGTTGGCAAGGATATGGAGAAACTGGAATCTTTGTATATTCTTGGAGAAATGTAAAGTGGTATAGTTGCAAGGGAAAACAACCAGGCAGTTCCTCAAAATATTAAAAACAGAACTACTGTCTGATTCAGCAATTCTACTTCTGGTATTTATTCATCTGAAAGATCTGAAATCATAGACTTGAAGACATATTTGCACACCTACATTCACTGCCACACTGTTCAAGAACAGTGCACCATTTAGGTGGTAAATGGTCACTGACAGATGAATGAATGAGAAAATATTGTATATGCATACAATGGAAACAGTATTCAACTATGAAGCGGGGGGGCGGGGATTTCCATCATTTGCTATAACATGGATGCACTTTGAAGTGCTTATGCTAAGTGAAACAAGCCAGTCACAAAAAGGTAAATACTGCCTTGATTCCACTTTAACTTCAAGAAACAAATAGTAGATGACTGCCCAGAGTCAGAGAAGGAGAGAAATAGAGAGTAGTCATTCAGTGGGTAGGAAGCTTCAGTTTTGCAAGACGAAAAAATTCTAGATCTATTTTGCACAAAAATGGGCATATGGTTAACTCTACTGTACTATGCGGACTTTATACTGTGTTTTTTTTACCACAATGAAGGAAAATTGTCCTGGATTATCTAAAAGAGTTCAATGTAATCACAGGGTTCTTAGAAGTGGAAAAGGTAGGTAGAAAATCAATCAGAAAAATGCAATGTGAGCAATATTTGGCTATTGCTGACTTTTACGATGGAAGAGGGCCATGGGACAAGGAAACTTCCAAAACCTGGGAAAGCAAGAAACTGGGTTTTCTCCTGAGCCTCCTGAAATGCAGGAGGATCGCCAAGTTCAAAGCCAGATGCAGCAATTTAGCAAGGCCCTAAGCAACTTGGTAAGACCTAGTTTCAAAATGAAAAATAAAAAAGGGCTGTGGCTGTGGCTCAGTGGTTTACCACTCCTGGGGGAGAGAAAGAAGGGAATGAAAGAAGGAAGAGAGGAAGGAAGGAAGGAAAAAAGGAAGGAATACAGCCTATGCACACTTTCACTTCAGCCTAGTGAAACCTGCATGAGCCAAGCTTCCTGACCTACCAAAGTAGGTAATGAAGTTGTGCTGCTTTGAGCAAAAAGAAGAAAAGGCAGTCAGAACAACAGATCCTCTCTCCCACCTGTTAGAGCCAGAGGAACCATCCTAATCCTGTAACAGGTGTCAGTTTACTCTCTGGAGAAAAAGGCACAGGAAGACTATAGATTCAGGAACACCAGAAAAGGTTGGAACAGGCTTTTAGATCTAACCATTACAGGTGTGGATGGTGAGACTTTGGCTCCCTTTCCCTGCTTGGTTTCCCCAAATCTTCTAAGGCAGGCTTAACCCCCACAAAAAGGTAAACAGAAGATTCTTTTGTGGAGAAAATGAAATGTCCATGGGGGGAAAAAATTCCAGATTCTGATGAATAGGAGTCACTCATTGAAATAAACAAGTCCCTGCCCAAGAACTACAGGGAAGCCCACCAGGTAACAAGTTTCCAGTCTACTTTCTACTGTCTCCTTTTTATATATGAACAGAAAACTCAATTCTCATCATTTATGTCAGAAAAATCTCTGACATTAAAAGCAGGAATCAAACACCCAGATAAAATGGGGAACATATAGAAAAATGTGTAAAGAGCAGAGAAAAACAGCAAAATAATACAATTCATATTCTCAAAGGAAAAGAGAAAATATGCAAACTATAAAACAAAAAATATATTTTACTTTTAAAAATGAATAATTCAGAGGCCCCCAAAAATTAAATTCAAAATTACAAGCATGCTGGCTGAAATTAAAAATTCAACAGATACCAAGAAAACCTCTCAGAAAATAGAACAACACAGAAAAATGGAAAATAACTAAGAAAAAGACAAAAGAAAATTACAGGATCAACCCAATAGGTCCAAAAATCCAACTAACATACTAGCCAAAAACAAAGAAAAGGGTGGAAACAATTATGCAAGAAATAGTACAAGAAATTTCTCAAATTGAAGGACATGAGTTCCCAAGCTGAGAGATCTATGGATATTTTTAAAAGGGTGGAGGGGCATCCCAATAAAAAATTTCAGAGTTCTAAGAATAAAGAAAAATGTTGGCTGGGTGCAGTGGCACATGTCTGTAATCCCAGGGGCTCAGGAGGCTGAGGTAGGAGGATTACCAGTTGAAAGCCAGCCTCAGCAAAAGTGAGGCACTAAGCAACTCACTGACACCCTGTCTCTAAATAAAATACAAAATAGGACTGCGGATGTGGCTCAGTAGCCCACTGCCCCAGAGTTCAATCCCTAGTACCCCCTTTCCCTCCCACCTCCCCCTGCAGTACCCCCGTTCTGCAAAAAAATGTTAACCATTTTCCTCCAAAGACACAAAACATTTCACACACAAACAAACTGGGAAGCAGAATGGCCTCAGGCATCTCAATTTACATCACAGAGCTCAACCCAAAAAAAAAAAAAACAGTCATAAGGTAAACATAAATATTTATTTAAACACAGACTATAACTTGACTGCATCTTGAAAAATAGCCAGGAAGAGTAGGTGTGTTTTAAGAACAAAGGGTTGTTTATGAGAAAGAAATCCTTAGCAAGAAATCAATACATAAGTAAAATTTTAACAGAAATCAATAAATGGCACTTAAAGCATGTACTGTGTTATTTAGAAATAGGTAGGTGAATACCAGAAAATACAACTAAAATTTGAAAAGTGCTATCTTTAGAAATGGAGAATGACTATTAAAGTACTATTTGAATTATTAAGCAATGTACATGCAATTACTTTAAAATAAACAAGGAGAAAAAAAGAGATTGATTTAACAACAACAAAAAATATTCCACAAATTGTTGCACAGAGATCTTCAGTGTTCATGTACACAAAAAGAATGAAAATGGCAACTGTCCTAACATTATGCAAATGGTTACTTGTAGCTTGGAATAAAATGTCCAATTATAGCACCATACATAAATTCTAAAAGTGCTGGATGGCCAACAACTAAAATGATAATGTGTAGTGGAAATGGTATTGAATGCCTCAAAATTGTAATTCTAATAATGAAGATACTGATGTCAGATATTTATGTCAGCCAGGCATGGTGGCGCACGCCTGTAATCCCAACACTTGGGAGGCTGAGACAGGAGAATCGCGAGTTCAAAGCCAGCCTCAGCAATGGTGAGGCACTAAGCAACTCAGTGAGATCCTGTCTCTACATAAAACACAAAACAGGGCTGGGGATGTGGCTCAGTGGTCGAGTACCCCTGAGTTCAATACCCAGGACCAAAAAAATATATATGTTATCTATGTGTGTGAAAAAATTGAAAGAAAATTATTCTAGGGTAGGAAAAAAGCATTAGTTAACAATATTTTGTTTTGTACAAACAGAGGATTGTTTAATATACATATGTAACTAATTAAATGGTATACATATATGCTTGACCATTTCAGTTATATCCCCTACCTATTCCTCATATTTTAAATTAGCCACAATTGTTTGCTTAGATCTTCTCAATGCAAATATACAGAGAATATTAAACTGCATAAAAGATACATAAAGAAGTCTAAAGCTCCATTTACCTGAATTATGTTGTTACTTTTCTTCATCAGTCTTCTTTATGATCTAGGAGGAAATTAAGTATATTAAAGTTCATTCTTCATATAATGAACTGCTCATAAGAAAAACCACTAAAAGTCAAGGTAATTACTATTCACTTCTTATTACCTATCCATTGGGAAAAAATGTCCTTTCCCACTTCCCAGGTTACTTTTGGTTGTCAGAGTAAGCTGCAATTAGGCAAAACCAAGCAGAAGCAGGAATGTAAATCCAACATCAATAAAACATCACATACCAAGTGCATCCAATGGGGCAGTGTGATTTTTTAAATCATGTACTTTCATAAATTATCCCTTCTCCATTCAGACAAAAAAACATTAATATAGTATATGAAAAACAATAAAGTAGAAAGCATATTATTCAAACTATATGAATTACAACTCTGGCCAAGAGCAGTGGCACATACTTATAATCCCAGCAGCTCTGGAGGCTAAAGGAGGAGGATTACTTACAAGTTCAAAGCCATCCTCAGCAATTTAGCAAGGTCCTAAGCAACTTAGCAAACCCTGTCTCAAAAAATAAAAAGAGCTGGGGATGTAGCTGAGTGATACAAGTGCCTCTGGGTTCAATTCCGAGTACCTAAAAAAGAATTACAACTCTGGGGTAGAAAGGGGTAACAAAATGTTTAAGTTTTCATTTCTACAAAAATGCAATCAATAGCAAGCTAAGTGGAACAACTCAGACCATGTCCACAGGTGTGTGGTCGAAAAATTTATACACAGACTTTAATCCCCATCACACTAAAGGATTAAAAATGCTTCTTCATTTCATTTCATGAAAGACTTTCACATGTGAATTAGGGTATTATATAAAAGAAAAAAGATACCATTTTAATAAACATTTTTATTAGTAGATTACATTCATAAAAAAAAAATCTAAAATTCTCCTAAAGTGAACTGTTATGGTTTGGAATGAGGTGTCCCCCAAAAGCTGACATGTGAGACAATGCAAAGATTCAGAGGAGAAGTGATTGGGTTGTGAGAGTCTCAACCCAATCAGTGCATTAATCCCTTGATAGGGATTAACTGAGTGGTAACTGAAGCCACAGGGTGTGGCTGGAGGAGGTGGAAATTGGGGTGTGGCTTTGGGGTATATATTGGTATATGGCAAATGGAGACCTCTCTCTGGTTTCTGATCATCATGTGAGCTGGTTCCCTCTGCCACACTCTCACGAAGATGTTCTGCCTCAACCCAAGCACGGAAGAATAGAGCCTGCTGTCTGTGGACTGAGACCTCTGAAACCATGAGCCCTAAATAAACTTTTCCTCCTCTACAATTGTTCTGGTCGGGTCCTTTTAGGCACAGCAGCAAAAAAAGCTGACTAAAACGTGAACATACACACACAAACACTACTCTTCCAAAAGGTCACTACTGCCCTGACTTCGAACACCACACATTAGTCTTGCCTGCTGTCAAGGTTATTAGGGATCATTATTATTGAGGGATCTATCTAGGAGTCTAAGAATCTCTGTATCTGGACCAAAATAAAATGCTTTAGGGGGAGAAAAGTAGGCTGGCTTCAAGGTGATATTATTTCAGAAAAATGCTCCCATGTCCAAGGAAGGTGTTTTGGCTGCTTGGTTGCTTGTTTGAGGTCAACCTGCAGGTTCTCCAGAGACTACAGGACAGAGAAGCAGTTTTATAAGAGAAATAGAAGGGAAAGGATCTTCCTAATGTCCAGAATGAATGTTCTGCTATGCCCAAGACTTGGTAAGGCAAGGGCAGAGGGAACAAAGAAAAGAGCCAGAGGGGGTTTGGCATTCTTTCTACAGATACAAAAACAACTATCAAATAGAGATAATAACCTATCTTGTAGGTGCCAGAGGCTAGACCAAGTTACTAATGTAGCAACCTGTTTGACCTTTCAATTCTTTTGAAAACTGTTTCACTCCCCCAGTCAACAGGTAACAACAGTCTCAAAACAGCAGTACAGTGTATGAACTCAAAATGTCAGTAAACTATTCCTCTTTCAAGCTTCTATGCAGTGTTAGGAGTCTATATAAACAGAAAGGGAAGTGTTCTCAGAAACAAAGACACATGATTAGATACAGAACATGTTGTCTTGGTCCTGCACAGGAATCATTTAAAGAAAAAGAATCAGTTATTCAGGATCCAAAAAGTATTTTGAGTTGAAAACACTGAGTGGTTCTGTCACCCATAAAGTAAGTCCAGTTATCCTTCTGTACTCAAAGAAGGGTTTCCACAGGAACCAATACACTCCCAAGGTATAATTTTCTAAAATATTAACTGGTTTTATTGCACTATATATTTTCCCTCTGCAACAAGAGACACCTAAAGAACACAATGGCCCTTGGAGACAGTCACAAATGCAGAGAGGCAAATTACTACCAGAGTTATTAAAAATGCCACCTTCCACCAACATGCCAAACCCACAGGACTATTTAACTTCCACCATAAGTACTTTCAAAAAGCAAGGCCAAAATGGGAACACAATTCAAAAAGGGAACTTTCCATTCTGCCACTTGACAGAGAAAATAAAATAAGACAAATATATCATATTTTAAGACAATACAACATAACAAAGACATTTAGCTGTCTAAAGATCTTCCTGTATCCTCACTGGTAAACACAAAGTAGTATCTCAATGACAATAACTAACTGTTAGACATCACCAAATGCCTTTACATTTAGTCCTACAAGAAGGAGTGAAAAGGTTGAAATCTCAACTCAATCAGATACACACACTAGGTTCAGAGATTATGTAATTTGTCTAAGGTTGCATGTTGAGAAGGTGGGACAAGGGTTCCAAATCATCTGTCAAATTCCTTCAGGGTATAGTGTTGTGCAAGTCACTTCTGACCTAATGATGAATGTACTGGAATATGCTCCTTGATCTCAAAGTATTTTGTGGTCTGTTCACTAGTTTCTAGTTCAAATTGTTTCTGAGATCATCACAAGTAAAGGATATTAACATCCCTTCCTTCTGTGAAATGGAAGAAGTATCTTGTTAGCAAGTGGCTTGAGGACAGGAAACAAAAATAGGCCTTATAGAGTAGATAACTGCTAAAGCAGCTGAGAGTACCCTGGTGATCTTCCTTATATGAGATCTAGCACAGGGAATGCACAGTGAAAGCTGCAGGCCTGTTTTTCAATGGATACATTTCATGAAGATAAAAGAAGTTCTTTCAGGGACTGTATGAGTGAGCAAGTTAACTATGCACACCATGCATGGTAGAACTTCTGGGGGGAAAACATCCTAAATTAGAAGGCCATAGCTCCAGAGTTCCAATCCGGACTGAGTAAAAAGTGAGGTGAGAATCTTTGTAGACATTAATGCAATGACATTCAGAAGAACAATGGGAGGTGGATCCATAATCTGGTATCCTTCTCCTAATTTGAAAAATTCTGGCATAGCAATATTTAAACTCCTATGTGTTTATTACTGGTAACTTGCTTTCAAGAAAAACACACTGGAGTAGAAGTTTCCAAGGATAAAAATGAATGGGCTTAAGCACCAAGACTGAGGAAGGAAAAGATTAAAGTTCCCAAAATTCTATAAGACACTGGCTATTTCCCATTTTACAAGTTTGCCTCTGGAGGGCCAGACCTTTCAATGCTGATTACTTTCTCTTAAATGATGGAAGGTAGAAGTTTCACCTTAGGGGTCAATGTGACTGCCTGATTGGCAGTGGCTGCCCAGAAGCAACACTGAAAGTGCTCAAATCGCTGCCACTGTGTTGTTACTATGTGCTATGGATGTGTGACATGGAAATCACAGCAGGCATGCTTCATTTTTGACAGCCCTGTCCCAACCCAGTTATTATAGTTCAGTTATTTCTTCTCAGAGGAAGATGGCATGTAATTAGACATGAATAATATAGAGAGACCAGTAATAGCACAAGATCAATTTAATTATATTTTCCCATTAAAACTGTACTTTATTAGAATAATGAAACACACTGAAAAACCTTCTCATTCTTACTCATAAACAGTGTGTTATGCAAATTACAGCCTGGTTCAAGAGAATATAAAATCCAAGGTACAAGCTAGTGTTTTCTTCTTTTATACAAACTTCACATTTTCTTCCTTTAATGTCTAACTCTCAATAAAAACAGTTTCACTGCTCCTTCCCTTCCTTTCCTCTGCTTGGAGAAGAGCATCGACTATCTCACAAGTCGCTGGAAGGCCTCAGGCATGGTCTCTTGCTTTGGGGACTGAAAATTGTAGTCTCCCGCCAGAATCACCCAGGATGCTTCCTCCTGCGGGCAGCTAGTTCCAGCTTTCCTCCCAAGGAAGCCTGTCTTTCCATCACTCTCAAGGAAAGCCTAAATCTGTCCCTCACTCTGCTGTATTCTTATTTTTTCCAGATGAAGAGAGTAATGGAAGGAAGAAGTTGGATGTCCTCTCCCAGACCTGCCTCAAGCCTGCGGGGACCTAGGGCCAGTCATGGTTCTGTTGGGTGAGTCACAGAGTTAGTTCTCTTCTCCAAGAGGCTTGGCCAGGGCATAAAACAAAATACAAAACATAAGAGATCATCTATTAACTACCCTGGGAGCTTATCAAGTTCTCACTTTGCCTCTGAAACTGGCTTTCCTTTTCCTTTTCCTCTGTAAGGGCATTTTTTTTTGTTACCGGGAAACTCAGGGGTATTCGACTACTGAGCCACATCCGCAGCCCTATTTCATGGTTTTTTTTTTTAAATTTAGAGACAGGGTTTCACTGAGTTGCTTAGTGCTTCACCATTGCTGAGGCTGGCTTTGAACTCGCGATTCTCCTGTCTCAGCCTCCCAAAGTGCTGGGATTACAGGCATGCGACACCGTGCCTGGCTTGTAAGGGCATTTGAGTAGAGAAGTTTAGGACAGGTTGCCTAGCAGGAAAGGAAAGATTTACAAATGGCCATCTATTAAATGTGGGAGCTAAATGAGAGAATCTGGGGGAAATTAATTCCAGAAAAAGACACCACACACTTAAGGAGGTAGTTACTCCAAATACTGACAACTATGCTCCAAGAAATAGTGAGATAAATTCATGGGAACAAAGTAGAACTGGTAAAGTGTGGAAATAAATCCAGTTTTGAGTGTGACCTCAAAGCAAACAATGAGTCCTCTCTCTTTCCCACCAAGAGTGACCAAGTGCTAAGGAAAGAAAAGGTACTTTATGCCCTCATTCCACCAACATTTATTGGGCATCAAGGTAGAAAGAGTAGCTTCCCTGCAGGGACTCACAGTTTAACACAGAGAAAACCAGCACACCCAGTATACATATTTCCCTTCACTGTGGTAAACAGCAACTAACCAACCCCTTCCCTGTTAAGGGACAGACACAATCCCTACACATTTTGTGCATCTCATTTGAACTCATCACATGAGCCTGTGAGATTGGCAAGTGCCTTTCCCAGTTGGTTCACTGATGATAACTGAAGCATATGGGACACAGAACAGAATGCCTCAAACAGAAAGTGTTTTTTAATTCAAATTAAATCTTCAAATCACGCCCTCCTCTCCAGAGACAAATCTCAATCTCCATTTTACCTTTCACATGCTCCCCCACCAGTGTCTGAGGTTCCTAAAACATTTACTGAGAAACTCACAAGTTGAAGAAGTAGTTTTCAAACATCACAGGTCTTGTGAGTGAGGGCCACTTGGGCAATGCCCTGCTGCCAACTTAAGGGGAGCATTTTTGGCTGTTTGGAAATCCCAACCAAAATAATCTTCATCATGTTATCAGCTATAGCTTCTAAAGGGCAGAAGCCACCCTGCCTCTGTGCTTACAAGATGACAGACTTCTTCAGTAAGCACCTAGTAAAAACATATGTATTTCTCCATGACCAATTATATCAAATCAAGATTCTCAGGTAACCATAAGACCATCTTTACTTGCCACATTGAATCATTATTTTCAACACTTCATTACTACCCACCTCAAGAGACAAATTGCATTACTGATATTTGCTCCTGTAGTTTCCTGTAATGTCCTCACTTGTCTTGTCCCTACACTGTTCATTCGTGCCCATCACCTGGCCTAGAGCAAGCCATGGAAATATATTCTCAATAATGGAGAAATTGTCCACACAATCTTTTCTTTATTCTCAAACTTTATTCTCAAAATATTACATGTGTACCAATGAACTTTGGATTGGTGATTAAGTAATTAGTTTCACATTACATTAGAAAACTATGTACCCTCTATTTGACAGTATTTGTTTGTTTGTTTTAGCCAGGGATTAAATTTAGGGGCGCTTAACCACCAAGCCACATCTTCAGCTGGTTTGGGGGGTTTTTTTTTGATATTTTATTTTGAGACAGGGTCTCGCCAATTTGCTTAGGGCCTCACTAAATTGCTGAGGCTGGCTTTGAACTCATGATCCTCCAGCCTCACCCTCCCAAGCCTCTGGGATCACAGGCATGTGCCACCATGCCCAGCCCATTTTATAATCTTATTCCTCTACCAAAAATAATTTTTTTAACCTAAGAAAGATTAATCACCACTAATCTTTTATAATAATTCTCTACACTATGCCTAATCTACTATAGTCTAGGTAGCCTCTTCTTGAAATAATAACACTATGTCCCTAACTAGACAGAAAGTTTCATAAGCACAAGTTATGTCACATCTCAAACATACTGCATATAGTTCAGTGATTTAATAATTTGAAAACTAAGTGCCTTGCCTTTTAAGTCTGGATTCTTTCTAGATATGAAGAAGAATAGGTATTTACTGGAAATTAAAGGAACTCATTGAACAATGAGAACTTCCTAATTTCAAATAATTATAAAATACTTTGAAGTACCCTTATAACTTCAAAAGAAAATTCAGCATGAACTGTCAAAACAAGTTACCGTAATAAACTTTCCAAGTCACAAAATGGTCTTTTATTCTAAAAGAGGCTAAATTTAGCAAGCAAATAATAAGATGAACCCACAAGAAATTCCAAGTGTAGCCCAACATAAAAACAAACTAAAACACAAAATCTGAGGGCTGAGGAAATAGTTCAGTGTTATAACCCATGCTTAACACATACAAGGTCCTGAATTCAATTCCCAACACTGCCCAAAGAGGGGGTAGAGGGGTTGGGAGAGTGTGTGTACACAAACATAATTCCAAGGTAGATTAAGGAAAATGTTTTTAACCAAGAATCAACTAACTTATTCAAATTGGAGTTGTACTAGACACACATTTCAGGTGTCTCTTCAACTAGTCCCATTTCTGGGAATTCTGCCACAACCTCTGGTCAAGTTACCTTTTAACTGCCATTTCTGCATCACCTGACATAACTCCACACACACACAACACACACACAGGCACAGCTGACTGGACATGAAGGAGTGTCTGACCCAAAGAAAGTTATTCAGAAACTGGCCAAGAGTCTAGGGATAAAATGATAGACGCAGCCAATCTGATTCTTTGCCTCAAGAACGGAAATCAAGAAACTCTAAAGGAAGTCACCAGTTAGGTGTCTGATCAAGAGGAACAATTAGCTTCATGGGCGAAGTCTGCCACAGACAGCTGGAACTAGAACTGGATCCCAGTCAGTTCCTAACCTGGGAGTTTCAGGACATGTACATCCTTTCCTCCTACCTTTTCTCAAGTGAAACTCAGCTGACTTGTAACAACAACAACCAAAGTTCATGACAGCAACCTAAGTTAAAATATTATGGAAACTCATGTTTACTTAGTTAAGATATAATTACCTTCTTTTAGACTAATGGGAGAAAACAGCTTATTTCACTTAGACATCTGAGATATAGTTTTTTTTTAATTTTTAAATTTATTTTAATTATATATACATGACAGTAGAATGCATTTATGCACTTGAATATATCATATAGATGGTGTGTAATTTCTCATTTTTCTGATTGTACATGTTGTAGAATCACATTGGTCATGCAGTCATATGTATACATAAAGTAATAATGTCTGTTTCATTCTACTATCCTTCCTATCCCCATATCCCCTCTCCTCTCCTACCTTCACTCCCCTCTACCTAATCTAGGGTAACTCTATGCTTCCCTAGTGCCCACCCCTTATTGTGAATTAGCATCCACATATGAGAGAAAACATTCAACTTTGGCTTTTGGGGATTGGTTTATTTCGCTTAAGCATGATATTCTCCAGCTCCATCCATTTACCAGCAAATGCCATAATTTCATTCTTCTTTAAAGCTGAGTAATATTCCATAAATATATATATTACATGTTCTTCATCTATTCATCCATTGAAGGACACCTAGGTTGGTTCCATACATTAGCTATTGTGAATTGAGGTGCTATAAACATTGATGTGGCTGTGTCACTGTAGTATGGTGATTTTAAGTCCTTTGGGTATAAACCAAGGATAGCTGGGTCAAATGGTGGTTCCATTCTGAGTTTTCTGAGGAATCTCCATACTGCTTTCCATAGTGGTTGCACCAATTTGCATTCCCACCAGCAACGTATGAGTGTACCTTTTCCCCCACATCCTGAGGCATAGTTTTTAAAGAAATGCATTTCTCATTTTTCAACTTCTTTCCTCTGAACTTCAGGTTTCTCATTGATATGATGAAATCAATTTATGAGAAAGTTCTAAATTCTCATCTCTGGTTTATAATCCCAGTGCAGACAACATCTGATGTATCAATTCCTCCACAAAGTAAGACAATTGGGGCGGAGCAGTGCTGGAAAACATTTGTTACTATATGGGCTATCACATGTCAAAATCTCGTCCTATTAAATATTAAATTCATACTTAGAACTAACAAATTTTCCCATTGAAAAAAAATTGGGGGGGAGGGAGAGTGCCTGTGTGGTAGTGGGGATTAAAGTCAGTAGCACTATCCCCCTGAGCTACATCCCTAACCGCCCCCCCCCCTTTTATCATTCTGAGACAGCATGTTACTATGTCACCCTGTCTGTCCTTTAACTTGGGATGAAGTCACTCGAGTTGCTGGGATTACAGGTGGGCATTGTGCATAAAAATTCTTAAATGAAACCACCCAGGCTGTCTCATTTTAGTTATATGTATCCAGAATATTAGAATTTCTTATACTGTTTTATTTCTACATTTTTTCATTGAAAATACATAGTTATACTTAATGCCCTGCCTCTTCCTTACTTTAAAGAAACTAAAAGCAGAGTGTTACTTAGTCATTACAGAAAATGTTTAGATGAGAAGAAATGGTGCCTACAACCTTAACATTAATATTATCCTTAATATTTTCAGTACTTTGAGAGGTGAAAGTCATGGTAGCAATAAAAGACACTATAATGCCAAATACCTATCTGGAATATTCTTGTTATTCAGGTTTTAACATAAATTTTAAAAAGTATTTATCTCAGAGTCTAAAACTGTAACCATTCAGTGAATGAAATTGCTTAAGAAATAGTTTTTAAAGAACATCAAAATCTTCATCATGTTGGATTAGGTCCTAACTTCCTTAACCAGACTCCTAAAGCACAAGAAGTGAAATCAAGAATTATTACATGGGATAGATTCAAACTAAAAAGCTTCTTCTAAGCAAAGAAAACAATCAATAATATGAAGAGAGTGCCCACAGAGTAGGAGAACATCTTTACTACACGCACATCAGATAGAGCACTAATCTCCAGGACATATAAAGAACTCAAAAAACTTAACACCAAAAAAATAAATAACCCAATCAATAAATGGTCTAAAGAACTGAACAGACACCTCTCAGAAGAAGATATATAATCAATCAACAAATATATGAAAAAATGTTCAACATCTCTAGCCATTAGAGAAATGCAAATCAAAACTACTCTAAGATTTCATCTCGCTCCAGTCAGAATGGCAATTATCAAGAATACAAGCAACAGGAAGTGTTGGCGAGGATGTGGAGAAAAAGATACACTTATATATTGCTGGTGGCACTGCAAACTGGTGCAACCATTATGGAAAGCTGTATGGAGATTCCTTTGAAAACTGGGAATGGAACCACCATCTGACCCCGCTATCTCACTCCTCGGTCTATACCCAAAGCACTTAAAATCAGCATGCTACAGTGACACAGCCAAATCAATGTTCATAGCAGCTTAATTCAAAATAGCAAAACCGTGGAACCAACCTAGATGCCCTTCAACAGATAAATGGATAAAGAAACCATGGTACATATACTCAGTGGAATATTACTCAGCATTAAAACAGAATAAAATTATAGCATTTGCAGGTAAATGGAAGGAGTTGGAGAATATCATGCTAAGCAAAGTAAGCCAATCCCAAAAAACCAAAGGCAGGGGCAGGCAGAGCATGTGGAGAATGGAGGAACTTTGATTGGGCAAAGGGGACAGAGGAAAGGGGAGAGGGTATGGGGGCAGGAAAGATGGTGAAATGAGATGAATATCATTACCCTAGGTACATGTATGACTGCACATGTGATGCGACTCTACATCACGTACAACCAGAGAAATGAAAAGTTGTGCTCCATTTGTGTACAATGAATTGAAATACATTCTGCTACCATGTATAACTAATTAGAACAAATTAAAAAAATAATTTTTTTTTAAAAAAGGATGTCAGGAAAAACTGCCTAGGACTTGGAAATGAGCAAGACACTCCAAGGTGTCCTTTCAGTGGTGTGCTAGACATTATGTGAAGGGACCTCTGGGGATTATCTGAGTCACTAAGGCTCTGCACTTCTGACTGACTATATCACTGGCAGAAGTTCACAGCAATTGTCCACAGCACTGTAAATAAACTTTGTCCAGTAGGATGCCTGGAAGAAAAGATAACATTACATTTTATTATTCTATGTACATCAACTAATTTTGTTATCAACTAATAATTTCAGGGTTCTTGGATTTTTTTTCCAGTTCCTCAAATTCTCCTTGAATTTCCTCCAGAACTTTAAACTTCTCAAAATATGGCTTATGATTTTCTACTCAGACCTTGATAGGATTTCTTTGAAAGGAAATAGTACAAACATCAACAAGAAATAGGGCCAAATGATTCCTCTTTACAGAAACAAACAGTAGAAGGTTAATTGAATCATTAATTTTTCTAAATAACAAAACCCATCAACTGAAAATTCAACAGAGGAGTTTCTTGATATAAGTAATACAATGCATGAAAATACATTTACACAAAGGATTTACATAGTTGAAATCACAAAGATTCTTGCAAGTAACAATCCCATACTGAGACTTAAAATAGAGATTTATTTATGTAATTTAGAAAAAGTGTGATTTTAAACACAACTTTTCAAAGCTACAAAAATTCATCCCAACAGAAGCAATGTCAAACTTCATGAATACGTGAAATTGCCCCTGCTGCAACCACATAGTTTGGAGAAGTGAAGCTTTCACATACCCCTGGACCTGCCTGGCAGTCACCTTGGTCATCCCGTTCCCCTCTTCAATTGCCATTCTCTCTTCCCAGCTCCCCCTATCCCTAGACTCAGTCATTTCCCATTGAAAAACCCTTCTCTGGCTGCCATTACCTTTGTTTTCTTTGCCCCAAAAATGTCTCAAAGCCTTGACTATGCTGATGGCTACTATGAATCTCTAATAATGTACAACTTTGTTTTTCTCAGAACTCCAAGCAAATTAATGTCCTAAAGAAACTGACTCACTTAACTAGGCTCTTGGGTTCCCTCCGCTGCATGTATTTCTCAGCCAAAAAATAAGTGTTCATATAGGTCAGCCATATGCAAGGACAAAAACAAGTCCTCATCTGACTCTCTGAATCCAAGGACATGAAGGACCACCCAAGAATCATTCATACATGTACGTACTGCCGTGAAGTCCTAAATCCCTATGGTTAAAGCAGCAACAAAGTTTGCAAAGCACTGTTTCCCTCAGGAGGCCCAGGTTAGACAGAAATCCTCAAGTGGTTCAGTTATTTAACAATATTTTGGGCTTATAATCATACAAGTGGAAAAAAGTAACTTTCTGGCCTGAATATTTTATTTCCACTTTGGGTAAGTCAAAGTCTTTCTAGAACGTATTATACATTTTCCCCCTTACTTTACGCCTGTTTGCAAAAGTACAAGTTCTTGGAACAATATTTAGAAAATAAAAACACTCTTGGGCAAAAAAAAAAATTACTAATGACCTCTATCCTTGGTAAGAAGCACCTAACATTTTTAACAATTTCTCTTGTCTTTTGAGACCCGCACCAGAAGTGGCTCTTTGAATCCCTGATGTGTATCTTAAAGAATTGTACTTTAAATAAATGTTTGATTACTTTCTGTATGATTTCTACATATTTGCTTGCATACTTTTGTATATTCTGTATACTTATATTTTACATCCTTCAGGACTATATATACTGTTATATCTTTTCCATGTCACAACATATGAACATAGTTCCAGGCTATTAAACTATTAACTATTATTTTACATTATTGTCACTGTCCTTACCCTCCCCTTTTGTTTGATAGGGGAAGATGGCTGGATTACTGTTTTGTGGAGGGCCAGGGTGATTTTTTTCTTATAAAAGTTACTCAGGTTCACTGAAAAATTTTGGGAAACATATTTGGGTTTTACCAAATTATGCATATATATGCATAAAATTTCACAAGTTATTTGTACTAATGATGAATCCTAAACATTCTCCCATCTCCTTAAATATATTTTTGCCATACTTCCTAATTTTTAGAACAAGAACCCCTGAACCCAATTTACATATGGTCTTCATGAGTCAAAGTTATCATTAAAATTATCAATTACTCAGTGGTGGAGTGCTTGCCTAGTATGCACAAGGCCCTGGGTTCAATCCCTAATACCACACACACACACACACACACACAAAGTTCTTATAATTATAAATTACTGTAATGCACTATAGTTATGGGTAAAGATGATATGTACAGAAATCAGAATAACAACTCTAGGAGATGCCCTAAATCTATTCTGTTTACTGTATTTAAGAAATTCCGGGCTGGGATTGTAGCTCAGTGGTAGAGCGCTTGCCTCGCATGTGTGAAGTCACTGAGTTCAATCCTTAGCACCACATAAAAATAAATAAAATAAAGATATTGTGTCCATCTACAACTAAAAAAAATTTAAAAAAAAAAAAAAAAAAAAGAAATTCCCAACATAAGGATTTTAAATCAGTGGTCTCTCCCTCATGAACTTAAAAGAGATAAAATGACTCGATCAGTCTAGATGTCTACAAAGTGAGTTAACAACTCAAACACATTTTCCCAAGTCACATTCCCATTCCCTAGACAAGAATAAAAAGGAGAATTATTTTCCTGCTATTTTGAATTAGGTGATTTCAAAACAATCTCTGATTTTTTATTGCTAATGGAAATGTATTAGAGCTTCAGTAAACTAGTCTTTCCCAGAGTTAGTAAGAAACGCATATCCCTCCAACATCCCAAATCTGTATTGGGGGCTTGGAGGTGGTTTATGTATCTGCAAAATGCTCTCTCATTGTTCATCACAAGACATTTCTGCACTGGTCACAGTTTCCCCACACTGTGGTTTAACTGATTCACTATGACCCGATTTCATGCCCTACCAACTCCATGAGATTAAAGATGCTTCTTTAAAAGATGATAATTGTTTGGTGACCTTCCCTCAGTAATGAATCAACTTCTTCATTAGATCTGTTCCAAAATACATTTCATATTTGATAGGCACACTATTAAGCAAGCGGGACTGATGTTGTTAGGAAAAGAGAGGGTATGTTTACCAGAACCAGCCTCTAACTTTGTTCCTATAAAGTGGACATACAGTGTTCTAGTTACCTAAGTGGATGTAAGCAAGTAATCTTTTTTTTTTTTTGGTACTGGAGATTGAACTCAGGGGCACTTGACCCCTGAGCCACATCCCCAGCCCTATTTTGTGTTTTATGTAGAGACAGGGTCTCACTGAGTTGCTTAGCACCTCGCCATTGCTGAGGCTGGCTTTGAACTCGCGATTCTCCTGTCTCAGCCTCCCTAAGTGCTGGGATTACAGGCTTGCGCCACCGCACCCAGCTAGCGAGTAATCTTTTAGAATTATCTTTCACTAACAATCAGAAAGAGTATGAAAACCAACAGCACCATAAACAACAGGCAAGAAATCTACATCCATTCATTACAGAACTTGTAAATCTACCTTCCACACAGCAAAAACATGCAACAAATTCTCTAAAACAAGTGGATGCTCTTAATCAATAACGTTTTTTCATTCACCAAAAATTCTTTCCTTCTATGGGAACTGTCAGGATTCAGATATATAAAAGATTATTCAAATATCTTTTAATTTACTTAATTTTGGGGAAGGCTGCTTCCCAAATACATGCTAAGGTACCAGCGACAAGTCCTATGTAGGCAACCAGTTTCATCAGCATGCTAGAGCGGCTTAAAGAAAAGATCATGTTTGAAATACCTTTTCCAAAATAGCCACAAACTGGTTCTGAAGTTTCATGGTGTGCTGTTTCAACTCAATTACATCAACCCTCCAGTCTTCTCCCTCTGAAAGGCCAAAATCACTCATTAGAGAATACACATGGCACCAGGCCCAATGGTGCACACCTGTATTCCCAGCAACTCAGGTGGCTGAGGCAGAGGGTAGCCAAGCTGGAGAGCAACCTGGACAACTTAGAAAGATCCTGCCTCAAAATATTTTAAAAGCAGGGGCAGGGTAGGGGTATAAGTCAGTGGTATAGTGCACCTGGGTAAGACACCCAGTACTGCAAAAGAGAGAGCCAGGGGAGGGCGGGGGAGGAAGAGGGAGAGGGAGAGGGAGAAGGAGAGAGAAAGGGAGTGGGGAGAGAAACACGGCTCAATCAAACACATTAGACTGAAGTCAACCAGTAATGGAAAAATAAAAAAGGCCCCAGCCTTGAGTTCAGAGATGTGGGCTGAATCCAGTCAGTCTGACAATCTGCCTTCTGCTTAGAGAATGTCCTTGTTCTCTCTAGGACCTGAAGACAGAACAAGGGGGTTGGTTAATCTGTAAATCAGGGAGCTGGGTGAGATGCTCTCTCTCATCTCTGATTTTAGATTAAATGATTTACATTTACAATTATTCCACTTACTCTAACTATTCCAAATTATGATCAAGAGTTGAGTTTGATCACTGTTGACTTAAAATTTGCCATGGGAGGCAATGTAGTCTAATGTTAAGAGATGAACTTTGAAATTAAGAAATGTAAATATGACACCTCGTAAAAAACATTGAAACTAAGAGAGGGCATTTCTAAGTGGCACAGTCATTGGGGTCCCTACTGACATCTAGCTGATAAAGTCCAGGGAAGCTAAAATATCCTCAAATGTGTGGGACAGGCACACCCATGGGATCTGCCTTAAGTAATACCTGTGAGCAACACTGAAGAATCTAGGTTTCAGACCACCTAGTTTTTCATTTGCTGTGAGACCTACCAATGATTTCATTTCATTCTAAGCCTTGAGTTCCTCAAAGGCGAAATGGGAATAAAATTACTGACCTCAAAGAATTCTTGTGGAGATTAAGGTACGAGGACATGATATGGGCTTTGGAGTAAGTCTTGGCTCTCCTACCTAATAACTGTGAGCCCTGTGTACTCTGTTTAACCTCTCCAGCTTCCTCATACACAGAACTCAGGCAAACTGCAGCACAGTAGTGGCTCAATACAATTTAGATGATGTTAATATTAGTGCAGGCCTAATTATTAATGAGTATTTCCGCTCCATGGCCTCTCCAGACTGAGTTACAAAACCCAGATACCCACTTTCAAAAGCCTACTAACTACACGCATATCAGTTCACCTTGACAAAAATAATTAATAAAAAGGAGTGGAGTTCATTCATTAGTGATATTGACATTTTAATTATCAATTGTCAATTAATTGACATTTTAATTGTCTTTCAAAATAATCTGAAAACTGATGTTAAAAAAAATCTTAGTTAGCCGGGCGCAGTGGCACAAGCCTGTAATCCCAGCACTTAGGGAGGCTGAGACAGGAGAATCAAAGCCAGCCTCAGCAACGGCGAGGTGCTAAGCAACCCAGTGAGACCCTGTCTCTACATAAAACACAAAATAGGGCTGGGGATGTGGCCTATTTTGTGGTCGAGTGCCCCTCAGTTCAATCCCCAGTACCAAAAAAAAAAAATCTTAGTAGCACTAACTAGTGAGGTGCAATATACACAGAGGTTTCCAGGTGTTTCCCACAATATATCAACAGCCCAGAGGATTAAGTGGCAAAGCCCACGTTCCAAACTCCAGGTGACATGCTGAAATACCTAAGCCAGAAACAACAACAAAATCCAGTACCAGTTTTTCAAATTCCCTCACTTCCTCCCATAAAGATAAAACTTGGAAAAGACAGTGAAACCTAGCAAACAACATTTGCAGAAATCTATTGAAATTATTAAGAAGTTTAAGGCCTCAATAACAGATTGGTAAACATGCATGAAGCTGAGATGAAAATATCTCATGAACTGGTGACCCACTATACACATGAAAAATAGAGCAATGTGCCAGGCGTGATGGCGCCAAGCGGTTCAGGAAGCTGAGGCAGGAGGATCACGAGTTCAAAGCCAGCCTAAGCAACAGCGAGGCACCAAACAACTCAGTGAGACCCTGTCTCTAAATACAATACAAAATAGGGCTGGGGATATGGCCCAGTGGTTGAGTGCCCTGAGTTCAATCCCCGGTACCCACACACACACAAAAAAAAATACAGCAATGCAATCCTTTAACTACAATCAGCTGCAGTTCCTCTGAAGCTCACGACTTTCCACAAAGCTCATGAGTTTCCATTAATAGACACTCAGTACAGTCCTCAAGAATCACAAAGCTCCTCATCTAGCAAAGTGAATAGTCCCCATGCTCATCATGGTTATCTAGCAGTTCTTGGATTTTAATGGGGTGCTCAGGGGTCAGATTCAAGATTGTGAAATATCTATCAGGGGCATGACTTTTTAGTGATTAAATTGCACTGCCCTGAAATAAAATTGGGTTAAATAGCTTAATTTTATGGGACAATGTTTAAACAGAATGTGATGTATTTAAATCAGCACTTTTTCACAAATTCAAGTAGAATGGAAACCATGCTAATCAAGCTAACTTCTAAAACATGACTGGTCATCGACATAGTACATGTTTAAAATCCAGTTTTACAATGCTTAGGAGTAAACCTCTCCAAATATATGTATACCTAGACAGAGAAGTTATTCTGCAGGGCTGGGGATATAGCTCAGTTGGTAGAGTGCTTGCCTCTCATGCACAAGGCCCTGGGTTCAATCCACAGCATCACAAAAAAAGAAAAAGAAAAAAAAAAAAGAAGTTATTCTGCAGATATAAGGAGACACGTGGGAAATAAGGCACATACAGATATCCCTCTCACTGTTGTGTGTAAAAAAGCTTTAAGGTCCAAATATGGGGCTGGTCAAATAAATTCTGGTATTTCCATAGACTGAAATTATATAGCTATTAAAATAATTAGTCTAGATTTCCATGGACTGATATAGAATTATCTCCAAGATGAATTATAAAAGGAAAAGAGCAAAGTTTATAACAGTATGCATTTTATACACAGAAGATAGTTCAATCTGCACAGAACATTCATGGAAAAATACAAATCAGAAAATTGAAACTTTCATGCTGGGCATGGTGGCACATGCCTGTAATCCTGAGCAGCTCAGGAGGCTGAGGCAGGAGGATTCCAAGTTCAAAGCCAGCCTCAGCAACTTAACAATGCTGTAAGCAATTTAGTGAGACTCTGTCCCAAAATAAAAAATGAAAAACAGGGCTGGGGATGTGCCTCCATGGTTAAGTGCCCCTGGGTTCAATCCCCAGAGAGACAGACAGAGACAGAGACAGAGATAGAAAGAGAGAAGAAAAAAAAAAAGAAAACTAAAACTTTCTCTGAGAAAGAAGGGAGAATAGGGTGGGATAAAAAAGATTTTCACTTTCTTTATACTTCTGTGTTGCTTTGTCAACTTTTTAAAGCCACGTGCATGTATTTCATTTTTTAATTTATAAACAAGTATCAATTTCTCTTTAACAAAAGAGCCAATAGTCCTTCCCTGTCAGTTTTCCTTTAAATATTTTAAATGTTTTTTTGTTGTTGATGGATTTTTTTATTTTATTCATTTATTATTTATATGTGGTGCTGAGGCTCGAACACAGTGCCTCACACATGCTAGGCAAGCACTCCACCACTGAGCCACAACCCCAGCCCTCCCTTAATTTTGATCCCAACATATAAAACGACAAAAGGACCAAGGCAGGGCAGATGTTGCAGGTGCTTGCTCCTCTACACAACTGTCAACCACCTTTCCTAACTGTGAGTACATCAAGCAAATGCTTGGCAGTGGCCTGCAGGAAATAGGCCCGTGACGCATCCAAAAAGCCCATTTCTGTACTCTGGCATAAACGATTCTTTAATGGCTCTAAGTGTCCTATTGCCTTTATTGTCAAACTGGCCATAGTGCCAAGCACATTCACTGTAAATGATATAAAAAGCACTCTGCTGGTTGAAGGCTGTTCTTTATGCCCCAGCCAAATGCCTAGGGAATTGCCTAAACCTGTTCGCATCAGTAAATATCCACACACAGCTATATGCAACAGAATTATATGATGAACTCCGCCACTACCCGGCCCTATGCCACCACACCCCACTACCACCACCAAATACCACCCAGAAAGCAATGAAGCACATAGCACTTGTAAATGCCCCCAAATGGCCCATTCCTCAACAAAACTTAGGCTAGCATAGACAGATGATAATGTGCGGTGGCTGTCATATACCCCAAGACATAGCTGCCACATGTCCCCCACAATCCCCATTTAAAGAGCATTTTTCAACCTTCATATACCATATTCCAAGAGATCATAAGATGTTGGGAGAATAAAAACAGTTCCTACTTACTAACGCCTAGCCCTGGCTACCATCCCAGACCCATTCAACAAGAGCTGTGCAAACTCAGACAAATTGTTTAGCCTCTCTGATCCTGAAGGTCCCCATTTACAAAATGGCACCAGTAAAGCCACTCACCCTACAGCTCATAGAGCTGCAGAGAGGATAAGACACATAAAACTGTTGGCATGCAGGTAGCCCTCCAGGCAGGTCAACTAGAATCATTGCCATCATCTTTAGGCATGAACCTGCAGTGGTCTCCTCTTGGGTCTCCCAAATTCCACTCTAGCTTCCACCCATTAGTAAAAGTGACCTTAAAGAGGCACTAAGGTAAAATGATTCTAGTTCCCTCTCTGCTCTCCCACAGAAAAGTGACAAGTCCCCACTACCATTAGAACTGGGCCCAAAGTCCTTGAAGCAAACCTCTCCAAGTCTCTCTTTAATCATCACTAGAAGAACTCTGGATCCGCTTCCATCTCCTGCCAAAATGAGGGCAGTCTCTGCCAGATGCTCCCAGTGTTCCTTTGCTGACCTTCCAACATTTACAAATAGGCAAATTCTGAGGAAGGAGCTTCCTGCACTGGAGTATGAGCCCACTCACCACCACACTGCTGGTACTTCACCCAGTGACAACTCAAATAGCTGTGAGCTAACAAGAAAACTGTGGGCCCATCCTCACAAGTGTTAAAACACAAATGACCTGTAGCAGTGGTAAAGCTGGGAAATAAGATAACAGGCTCCCAGGCTATCACACTGAGCATTCCCCTGTGGAACTGAATGCAACCAGTGAGCTTCTGTAAGGTACGTCAAGAGCAAAGTGGGTACTGGCTAGATTCCAGATCCTTCAGCTGACCCGCACAGACCAGATGATCTACCCACCTACCCCTAACACTGTGCATACCTGAAGCACAGGAATCCCGGTTACAGGTTTCACTCTGGAAATATCCACTTTACCTATCTGAATGTAAGCCCCAAGTTATTTCTGGTTTTGCTTTCCCTCTTGGGCTGCTAAAAACACTCAGAGTGGAAGTATGCTGATATCACCCTCCAGGGAATTCAGTTTCTAAGAAAAGCCTACTTGTATTGAATTGGGCGTGATAAAGAGAATGCAGACTTCAAGTAAGCTGAGGGTTAAAGAAATCAAACCCAAGGCCTGGATTTCTTCCCACCCCTTGCTTCTCCAATCAATCTGTGTGGGTGTGTTTGAAATAGCTTCACTTGTGAAATATGTCACAAGGGGGGATCCCTTCCATCCTTCAGAGGGAAAAGTTCACAGCCAATCAATTCAAGTTTCCCCCTTTTTTAAATTATTTTTTAATGGAAAAATACACATGAAATGGTTAAGATGACAGATTTTATGAAGTATATTGTTCTGGGCATTAAGGACATCCACATTGCTATGCAGCTATCATCACCACCATCTGTCTCCAGAATTTTTTCACCATCCCAATCTGAAATTCTTTACCCATTAAACAATAGCACCTCATTCTCCCTACCCCCAACCCCTGAAAACCACCATAACTAGCCTACGTACCTCACATTAAGTATTTGTCCTTTTGTAATAGGCTTATTTCACTTAGCATAATGTCTTCGAGTTCATTTGTGTTGGAACATGTGTCAAATTTTCTTCCCTTTTAAGGCTGCATAATATTCCATCGTGTGTCTATAGCATATTTTGTGTATCCATTCATCTATCAATTAACTTGGGGGTTGCTTCCACCTCTTAGCTATTATAAATAATGCTGGTATGAGCACAGATGCACAAATCTCTCTCTTTAAGGCTCTGCTTTCAATTCTTTGGGGGTTAATATACCCAGAAGTGACATTGTGGGATCGATTCTACTTTTAATTTTTTGAGGAACTGTCACATTGTTCTCCATAACAGCTACAGCATTTTACAGACCCACCAACAGCATACAGGTATTCAATTTCTTTACTTCCTCATCAACACTTACTATTTTCTGGTTTTACATAACAGCCATCCTAATGCCAATTCTCTATTTTTTAAACTTTAAAACTAGTTAACTGAATTAAGCTTTCATATCTCATCTATGTACTTGGGTAAGAATGTCAGAAAACCTGATTTTCATAAGTATGCTGAATATTCACCTTCTGAAAGGCAATTTTAATAAAGCAGTTGAGATTTATTTTTAAAAAGCTTTGGGGAAAAAAGCCTTCATTACAATCTAAAACAGCCATTTCTAAGATAAAGAACCTTTCCTAAACCTCAGTTTCTTCACTTGTGAAGTGGGGCTTCAAATACCCAGATCTTAAAAGTTCTTGGGAGAATTATACTTGAAAACAGTAAAAAGCACTGAGCATGGTGCCCAGCATCTGAAAAGCACTAAAAGAGTGACAGACAATGAAAGCAGGAGGAGTTTCATCATTACTGAAGACCACTAAAATTTCACTCACAGCAGACCTCACGTGCAGTACTTAAATACATCCTTTCCTCCTTTATTCAGAGGTTCTCATCTTACCATAATTAGACATGTGCTCCCTAAACTTTAGGGATGTCATTAACCAAGACAGCAGTATAGCATTTTCTTCCATGGATTTTACACACACACTTTTCCGGAGTAGGCAGGATGTCAGAAAATAAGCAGTGGTAGCATAGCACAAAATTACACATTTTTTCACAGTTTGAAAATGTGGTAACAAGAACTTGTCACATATTTTAAATTACCCTTAAACTAGTTATAGAGCAAAAGGGTAGAGGCCATTTGTGAGACATGATTGTTTTTCCTTCTTCTCTTGGTTAATTAATTTAAAAGTTAGTGCCAAATGGAGATCTTTTAAACATATGGCTTGGGCTAAATTCATATAGTGTATTTAAAAAAAAAAGAAAGAAACTTGATCTGTTGAAAAGTGTCTACATCTTTTACTTGGAATCTTTATCTGGTTTCTCACTTAAATTCACAGTATTTGTGGGAGAATCTTAGAATCATGTATCCCAAACTCTCCAAATAACTGCTATTAGTTCTGTGTCTAGAAATGTACTAATAAATTATAATAAAATGTAAAATATTTTGGAAGCCAAAGCAATTATAAAATAAGATGTATAAATACTTCACATTTAAACAAATCAAATAAATGGAAATAGACTTCAAAAGCTAAATCAAAAGGATGCTAATTCATCATCAAAACACTTCAAGCCCTTTGACATGTATGCACAGGCCCTCTCATGCCATCAGGCATTTTTCTAAACATTTTATATTTATTAACACTTTCAATCTACATAATACTTCTAGTTTGTGTTCCATTAATATTATAATGCATTTTGAACTATACCTTAAAACTATGACACACTATTTATATACTCCACTGAGAAATATTCAAGTAAAATAACACTCCAAAACTTTGATTAGCTCAGGTTTCTAATCTTCATCCTTCCACCTTAGCTATATAAGCACACAGTAACCTGTTTCTTCCATCCAAAGAGATGGTTCAAAAATTGGAATATCCCCAAAATTACATTAGTTTAGGTTTATTAGTTTGGGTTTAATCAGGATACTCTTTTTTCTTCAGTAATTGTTCTTTTAAAATGCTTCAAAGTTACTTTCCAATTTCTATAATGAAGGTATATGGGTATGTAATTCTAAAGCTTTTTCTAGTGGTTCAAGATTTAATGAGGCATCTCAGCTGGTTTTTCAAAGAACTCTTTAGCTAGTCCCAGGAAGGCTCAGAGTAATTTCATGAGTGTCCACATCACCGAATCTCCTTGATTACCAGGGTCAGTCCAAAGGAACGGGGCTGAAATCCCACCAACAATACAATACAACCTGTAAGAGAAATCCCTGAGGCTAGCTTCACCTCTCGAAAATAGAAAGCCTGCCTGCACACTATCCCTAAAATTATTCTTTGAGTACTTGGTATCTTATTCTTCCTCCTCCTCCTCCTCCTCCTGAGTTTTCACTGTAATTTGACCACCAAGAAGAAACCAACAATAATGTTAGTACAAGAAACAAGGCACTTGCCAGGCATGGAGGTGCATGCCTGTAATCCCAGTGGTGCAGGAGGATCACAATTTCAAAACCAGCCTCAGCAATTTAGGGAGGCCCTAAGCAACTTAGCAAGACCTTGTCTCTAAATAAAATATTAAAAAGGGCTGGGGGCGCTGGGGCTGTAGCTCTGTGGCAGAGCGCTTGCCTAGCATGCGTGAGGCACTGGGTTTGAGCCTCAGCACCACATGTAAATAGTAAATGAATAAAATAAAAATCCACCAACAACTAAACAAATATTTTAAAAAAGGGCTGGGGATGTGCCTCAGTAAAGTGCTCCTTTGTTGAATCCTCAATACCAAAAAAAGAAAAGAAAAGAAAAAAACACATGTCAGTCTTGTCTGGTACCTTGTCCCCTTTATTTATTTATTTATTTATTTATTTATTTTTTAATTCAAATCCCCCCTCAGAGGTAGCCTAAGTATATCCTTCCGCCTGGTATTGACATCATTCAGACTAGGGTGCTATTCAGATTCAGAATTACTAACAGCCAGAGAGTCTCTGGAAGGAGCCATGACCACACAGCTCTGGTTACCTCTTGACTCCCACTGCAGGGTTTTCACCCTGTAGATTGTTCCACTGCTGCCCTGTGTCACGAGACTTGGTTCAAGCCACCATGACAGGCATGTGAGTCCTGACAACTTACCCAAAGAAGCTACTTTAGACACCTCCACCCTCTGCCTCCTCCTTGGCTATTCTATCAACTGTTTCAATGTCCTTTAGAGAAGCTTTTTCTTCCCCACACAGGATCACAAACTACCCTTAGCTTATGTCATGACTCTTTAGCCTCCTTCAAACTGAAACAGTTCTTCAGCATTTCTTTCACACTATGAATATTTTTGAAGAAGACATGCCAGTTATTTTGGAGGATATCCTTCAATTTGGACATTAATTATATCTACTTCAATCTGTTTCCTCACAATTAGATTTAGGTGACCCAGCTGCAGTGTGACATAAGAGCATGGGATCCAGAGGCACAGGATGCCTGTTGTCCCTCATCCGTGATGTTAATTTCCTTCTTGTTTAGGGTGTTAACAGTTTCCCCACTAAACTGTTACTTTCTGTTTCTTAATTAACCATTACTGTTTCATTTTGTGGAGAACAGTGACTCATTCGGATTTCAAAAACTCAACTATTCATCTGTTTGGTTAGTAAATATTAGCTGAGCACCTGCTACTTGCCAACTATTATTATAGCACTGGAGATGCTGCAGTGGAAAAAGAAAAAAGAAAATCCCTGCCCTGAAGGAGTTTACAGCCTAGCTGGGAAAGGCAGATAAAGGGCTAGTAAAGCATAAAGTATATACTGTGTGCTCTGGTGACAAGGGCTTCCAAGAGGATACTGCAGGAGCAGGTGGCACAAGAAAGGTGAGGGAGGAGAAATCTCATCAGCAACTGCTGTTGTGGCCTTGAGTCAACTGCCCAAAACAGTGCAAAAGAGGTCTTCCTAAAGTGGGAATCGTGTCTCATCACTTTCTGCTTCAAATCCAAAACTAAACTCCTCTGTGAACATTCAGGGTCTTCACAAAGTGCCCCAGCCATGCTTATCACATATAATTCACACTGTGGCAATAACACCTCTTTTTCCTCTAAATGTGTGCGGCTGTGGTCCCCAATCCTTGAGGGAGGAGGATAGGGTCAAGTTCAAGTTAGTGACTGTTGGAAGATAAGGATCACATACTCTAGGCTTAGCGCTATTCACAACTGCAAAACTGTGGAAGCAACCCAGATGCCCTTCAATAGATGAATGGATGAAGAAACTGTGGTACATATACACAATGAAATATTATTCAGCAATAAAAGAGAATCAAATTATGGCATTTGCAGGTAAATGGATGGAATTGGAGATTATGCTAAGTGAAGTAAGCCAATCCCAAAAAACCAAATGCCAAATGTTCTCTCTGATTAGTGGATGCTGATACATAAGGGGGTGGGAATGGGAAACATAGGAGAAATGGAGGAACTCTGGATGGGGCAGCAGGGAAGAGGGGGGAGGGAAAAGGGAAGGGGTGTAGTAAAGATGGTTGAATGAGATGGTCATCACTACCCTAGGTGCAGGTATGAAGACACAAATGGTGTGACTCTATCTGGTTTGCAACCAGAGAAATGGAAACATTGAGTTCTATATATGTACTATGACTTGAAATGCATTTAAATAAATTAATTAAAAATAAATTGAAAAAAAAAGAAAAGAAAAATGTCAAGAGGATGTTCCTCAGTCACATTCACTGTTCAGGACAAACAACAGGACAGCATCTGGTGCAAGCAGATCTGATCCCAAGTGCTTTCTGGAAAGTAACAGAGACCCTCATTTGCCTAGTGAGGTGGGGGCACAATGCTAGGTAAATTTTAAACCATGTGTAAAGACTTTTGGCTGAGTGCAAAAGGGTGCTGTAATAACACTGCAACCTTATGAATATATTAAGTTCTAGCCCCAAAACATATATATACTGTTCCCTTCTTGACTTTTTTGCTACTCCGCTATGGAGTAGCCACCTTGCTATGTGAATCAGTGTAATAAATAATTCTTACTAATCCCCCTCTTTGCTAGATGTATTTGATTTCTATCTGGTAGAAGTTAAAAGAACCATGAGCTGGTGATTCGTGTTTCCTCATCTCACTCAAGGGACTTCTTTCTCTTGTGCATTCATAGCACCTCCCCGAGAAAGTCCTTCAAGGCTGAGAAATGGACAGACTGTGGGAATGACTAGTGCAAAAACTTTATCATTCAAACAACAAATAAAAGGGGCTCACGATTATCTAAATTTAAAAGGCAAGTATTTACATTATCAATTTGATACGTTGTGTACAACATTTTGTATTATATGAAAAATACGTCTGTTACATTTTTTAATTAGGTAGGGTACTTGGTTAAGTATGTTATTTTTCCTTTTTCCCCACATCATCCCAATCTGAAATTCTTTATACTTCTATATATTTAATTAAGGAAATTAATTTTTAGAGATAATTCTATACAGTTAATGCACAGACCAAGAAAATTAGCAGATAATTCTTGAGCTAAAATAACTTCTAAACAAACATCACGAATATGGACAAAATGTGAACACCCACAAGGCAAGTAGCACAGAATTCCACCTACATCCACCTCCTGAGTCACACTTCAATTTGATTCAACAAGTCATTTCTAAGTCCTTATAAGGTGCTCTGCACTGCGCTTGGTGCCACAGGAGTTTCCAAAAAGTGTGAGGCAGGAGCTCCACTTTCAAAGAGGTTAGAAAATGTGGTGAGATGTTAAAATACATGGTATCATTAAAACCCTCAAGAAAAAAAAATCTTAGGATTACTTTCTGGTTAATTAGACATAATTATGCAAACAATTACAGTTTTAAGTATGGGTATTTAACAAAATTGCCCATCTTGCTTCACAGTCCATTTTTGTTGTGTATATGCATGTTTTGGAGGGAGGGAGAAGGAGGGGTACGTTTATTTCTTTAACAGAGGCCTTACTTTGTGGACAGTCACTGTGTCTTTACTACCTAAGATCTTTGCAATTTAGAAATGTCTGCAGTGGGCCTTGCTTCCTCTCTGCCAACAGAATCTGAGTGCCCAGGCCCCTGGCTGTTCTTCCATGAATTCCCTCCTCCCCAGACAAGCTATCAGAATGTAGCTCTGAGTGGGCAAAACCACTTACCTGGTAACCCTCAATACTGTCTGTAAAATCATGACTTGAATTTCCACTTTTAGTATCTCCCCACACAAAGATTTACAAATGAAGAAAGAAAAATGACATAATAGCAAGAGATGTAAGCAGAGAAAGCTGCAGGCATGAGTTCATTGCACAGCTGAGCTCCTGAGGGACCCCAAGGGAGAAGGGGGCACAATTCTAATGACCACCTAGTTCTTCCCACCTGTATACATGAGAGAAGAAACACAGGGCAGGCTCACGTGCCCTTCCTTCTTCCTGCCTTCGAAGTTTCATCTTTTAGGATTGTCCAATGAGTAACAATTATCTGCCCACGTTTCACGTTTTCCTAACCAGTTGTTCTAAAATTTGCCAAGATTTTAGAAGTTCTCTATCTAAAACTGTGTAGATACAGCCAGGCGCAGTGGTGCATACCTGTAATCCCAGGGGCTCGAGAGGCTGAGGCAGGAGGATATAGCAAGTCAAAGCCAGCCTCAGCAAAAGCAAGGCGCTAAGCAACTCAGTGAGACCCTGTCTCTAAATAAAACATAAAACAGGGCTGGGATGTAGCTCAGTGGTCAAGTGCCCCTGAGTTCAATCTCCAGTACAGGGGGGCGGGGGGGACGACTGACTGTGCAGATATAAAATTTTGTTACGGTAAAGTATTATCAGGGGAAAAGGAATACATACCTTCCCTTTCAGTCTCCAGATCCTTAACTTTAAGTATTTTAAAATGGATTTCCTCTAGACCTCATAGGTTTTTTCTAAATGGGGTAAAAACGTGCAACTTTATAAAAGCACACAAACTTTCAACTTTAAAAGTATCACCAAAAAGTGAACTGATGTGTCATGAGTTGGAAAATGAACTCAAAGCCCAAATAAGATTCTCAATATAAATCATCGTCTCCTGGGATAATACAAACACAAAGAAAGATAGTCAAGCTCAACCTGAAATGCAGCTAAGTAACATACCAACATGAAACCACGACCAATACAAAACACAGCTGCTAGAGAAAATTCTTTAACTTTCACACAACCATGTGAGAGAACTGATCAGCTCCACCTGGTATACAGAGTACTACCTTACTGAAAATGAGAATCCCATATTCCACAAGGAGCTTTCCACACCATTTGTATTGTCTACAGAAAACTCTGCCCTGGGAGTAAAATTTTACAGGTTCATCTTTCTTTTGCTACAGACAGGGCAATGATTAGTTACTGCCTGGGCAGGAGAGGGGAAATGAACTTGCAGGCTGGTGTGAAAACAACAAAATGCTGTTTTTCCAGAACAGCTGATTAAGAACACACTGTCCTAAGTGCAGAGCAGTGGGGCGTTACTTCCTGGTTCCCAGCTCCCAACAGAGGGAAAAACAGTGCTGCAGGCCTGGCCTGGTCACCTACGTGCAGACCCGACTTCCACAGTCACTGACTGTTACTCTGACATCCTGAAGGATTGAGGCCTCAGAGACATGGCAGGACTGCGGGCCTGTTTGCCATGTTGCCATCTATATCTAACAGAGCAGGTTGTCAGGATCATAGAGGTTTTATCAAAGGAAAGAAAGAAGGCCAGGCCAGCTGAGGAAGTTATCCTTGTACTATGCTGCCTTGAAGCTACAAATCCTGCCATGTTCCTGAAAGCCCAGGAACATGCTACACCTGCCCTGAGAGGAGAGAAGATTGTGAATAAGAGGGCTACATGAACAGTGACCATATTTCCTTGCCTGAAAATTGGGACACAATCTGACAAATACAAACACACTTTTGGAATTCATCATGCAGAATATCTGAAACCAGGACCAGTTCATAAACCTTACCTAGGTAGGGTGTGTCTGTCATTCCCCACCTACCTCACAGGGTTCCCAGGCCCCTCCTTGGCAGAACTGATTCAGCAAGTCTCTGGGTGGTGCCCGAGAACCTTGATTTCTAACAAGCAGCCACAGGGATTCTTAAGCTCAGGCAAGTCTGGGGAACACAGGAATGATCAATTATGCTCTAATAGCATCAGTATATTAGCCTGTAAATGATAACAATGAATATCGGTCTTCTTTTAATCCCCCAAATAATACCACTGTTTTGATAATATCCATTTTAAAGAGAGAGGTAACATGTACAAGGTCACACAACTAGTAAGTGACAGAAAAGGGATTCAGATAGAGATGTAACTCCACAGCTGTACCATGGCCACTATATGTATAGTGGGTTAGGTATATTAAATGCATTTTCAACTTAATGATATTTTCAATATGTGATGCATTTATGAGGATATAACTCTTTCATAAGTCAAGCAGGATATTCAAACATTATCCTAGCTGCTTTTTTCTATCCCATCTAACTTGAATTGAAAAAAAAAAGAAGAAGAAGAAGAAGAAGAGGGCCGGGAATATAGCTCAGTTCGGAGAGTACTTGCCTCACATGCACAAAGCCCTGGGTTCAATCCCCAGCACCACAAAAACAAAAACAAAATAAAAAAGAAGAAAATCAATGTTTTCTTCTTGTTCTTCTTTAAAAAAAAAAAAAAACAAAACTAGATTTGATCTGCCATATGAATAGTTCCCCTATGCCCACTCCCTTTCCAACTTCAGGTTAACTGAAGTTAACTCACCCAAGCTTAAAAGGACACAAAAACCAGAACCCAACATGCTTCATTCAATAAGTTCTTACTAAGACCCTCCCTATGGATACAGCAGGGAAAAGGCCAGACACCTGCCCTCCAGGGTCTCACAATTTCCTAAGAGGGCACATATTACCAGGAAGAAAAGGCCAAGCGTCCATCAGGTGATGCCAGGTGCCAGAAAGTAAAAGAGGGGAGAAAAGGGGGGCTGGGATTCAAGTTGCCAGGGTAAGTCTCCCTAATAAGAGGCCACTTGAGCAGAAGTGGAAGGGTGCTGAGAAGCAAGCCACAAGATATCTAGGGGGAGAGCATCCCACAGAGGAAGAAAAGTGCCCAGCTCACTTCCTGACCCCAAACCACAATCCTCCAAAACCTTCTATCAGCATAGATGGCTCCATGCTTCTCCCGGTTGCTCGGGGCTGGGATCCTCCTCCACTCCCTATCTCTACTGGACTGGGACACTCTTCCTCTCCTCCTGCAGGCCTCAGGCTAAAAACCATGTCCCCAGGTGACTTTTCTGATCTCCCCATCACATGCAGATCCCACACTGCACATATCATACACTGTACTTCTCCCAGCATCAATCACAGCCATAATTAAATCATTATTTCTCAAGTTCCAACCCTCTAAACACCCTCCTGGCAACCAGCCCCCATTCTAAGAGTCTCCAGGAACTTGAGGTACTACCCCACCCGCAACCTCTGGAGAAGGGAGAGAGGCTCCAAAGACTAATTTAATCCCCAATGACAAATGATTTGATCAATCATGCCTAAGTAATTATGCCTCCATAAAAACTTGAAAGCACAGGGTTCAGAGAGCTTCCCCGTTGGTGGTGCGAAAACATATCCACAGGTCAGGAGGGTGGTGCAACCCCAAAACTCCATGGGAGAAAAGCTCCTGCACTTGGGGCCCTTCCAAACTCACCCTAAATATCTCTTCATAGGCTGTTCATTTGTATCCTTTAATACATTCTTTGCAATAAATTGATAGTATGATAAAAAAATAAAAAAAAATCATTATTTCTGTAATTTAATGTCTGCCCCATGCCAATAAGCTAATCTCCATGAGGGCAAGGATTGTATGAGTTGCACACTTCACACTTCTAGTGCCTGAAAAAAGGCCAAGTTCACCACTGGGGAAGAAGTGAAGAAATGCTTCTGAGTTTTCTCGGGATAACAAGGAGTTACAGTTTTCCACTATATTGTGCACAACATGCAGATTTCCTTCCTGATAACAAAAATCAGGAACAAGGAAACAGCTATACTCAAAAAATGAAGTCCCGAAGTGGGCCCTTTGGACTGTGTTTGGGTTCAGTGTCACTTCATCTTTCTATAATCCAGAAGGAAACCATCAAAGCAAGACTGCCCCTCCTAAGACACACAAGGTCAATCATAATCACCCCTTTAGGAGCAAATTAAAGTGATGTGCTGCATGTCCACAATTACTCGAATTTTTAAAATATATAAAAATAATGGGTGCTACCTACTCAGTGATCGGAAGTAAAAGGGCAGCACTGCTACAGTCTCACATACCACAGGATTTAAATGTTAGCAGCCACCATTAGTTACTGCTCCCTTGCTAGGTGCCAGATACACTGCTAAGTGTTATACATAATCCCACCTAACTGAGCTGCTCTAAGTGAAGCAGTTCTGCAGAGCTCCAAACCCTTGCAAAGAATACCAGTTAGGACCCAGTGTCCCAGTACCAAACGTACCAGCACCCAGAGTGCTGATCCCAAGTGTGGGGCACTCAGCTGCTCTAATTCAAGCTGCCCCAGCTCACAGAAACAGGCAGGGGAAGCGACTGGCACAAGATGGCACAGCCTGTTAGTAGCTAAATCTAGCCAACAACTCGATCACTGTCAGGTCATCCTTCTGACGGACTAAACCACCTTGCAGAAGTTCCCTAAGACCCTCAGAGGAAGTGACCGAGTCAAGCTTCCTAAGGAACACGGCAATGTTACCAAAATCTCAAAGTGTTGCTTAGAGCAGAGCAAAAGCAAAACAGAACTCTTTCTTTCTTCTTGCAGCTGTCACTAATCTGAGTCGCACAACAAGCCTCTTGTCTCTGCACTCCCAAGCTCTTCTGAGCAACAGAAGCCCAGGAACACGGAGGCCCTGGGTCCAGGCCAGCAGGACTGAGCTAAGCAGGCTAAAAAGCAGGCTGCTGTAACACTCCTTTATCAAACACTCTGCAGGGCCAAAACCACAATTTTGCATGCATGATCACACTTCTGTACAAGAGCAGAGTGCATAGAAGAAGGCCCGAGCTGTGTGATTCATCCTGCACCCCTATCAGCTCGCTGATTTTTGTGATTTCTGCAGTCATATTGAAATGGTTTCTGTGGTATCCATTCACCTCACTCCTTCCCCAAATTAGCCAGCTAACAACCAACAATTTGTTCTAATATACCACCAACCAGCCACCACAGGGCCTACTAGGCCAGACTAAGCCAGCAATTATATGCTGTTAGTGATATGAAGTTCTTGTGAAAAATTAATCCTAAATGGTCTTCATCTTCGAGGACTTTAAACCCCAACATGCTAATACTCTGGAGCAGCAAAACTCAAGAGAACTTTGGTTCTGACCCAGGGCTCCAAAACACTGCTCCTCTGCTTACCATAAACCCAGTTCAGCCTGCAGCAGGTTGAGGCCTACTTAATCCCCCACCACAGAACACCTCAGGGACGACTCACAGAGAGTGACTGCTGAAGGTGGACTCCCATCAGCCCCAGCCACTCAGCCAGAGCTCCCAGCCACCTTGGGTTTAGGCAGTGCCTGGGTCTTCCAATGGTGGTATGTAACAGCAATGCTCTATTTAGAATGATAGGCCCACATCATTACCCTAGATACATGTATAAAGACACGAATGATGTGACTCAACCTTGTATACAACCAGAGAAATGAAAAATTGTGCTCCATTTGTGTACTGTGAATTGAAATGTATTCTGCTGTTTAGAAATAAAATAAAATAAAATGATAGACCCTCATTCTGTGAGAGATTTTTGTTTGTTTTTTGTAAGTAAAAATCAAATGAGAATGTACACAAGAGCACCTCAAACACTTAAGGAGCTAAACATTCTATGGGTATCATTCTGGGATGCTGATCACTCTTGAGGACTGAGACACAGGAATATAATTTTACAGGTGTCCAGCACCCTTGCAGTAGGACTCAGGATATAGTAGAAAACAATCCAGTCTGACCTGCACCAAGTCCTAGAGCTGTGATCTGGGCAAGTGGCTCAAGCATCTGCTGCTCTCATTCATGCATATTCTGAGGTTAACATCCCTCATGGTATCAGGAGCAATGTCAAGGGAGAAGGAAGTTACTCCTCTAGTGTGGTGGATAACACAATCAATAAAGAACTTCCTTTCTTTAGTGTAAAGCACACCTTTTCTTTTCCCTTTTATTAATTTTTCAAATTCTTCTTTTGAAATTAACAATCCACACATCCTCTTATTCTAAGAATTCAACTTATTTCTCCTAAGGGTCTGTGTGAGAAATCATGCCAAGAGATTGTTGGCCCTATTTATGCATGGGTTCCACATCCATGGATTTAATCAAACTCAAAAAGAGAAAAAATCTTGGACTAGTGGTCCAAATAGTTTATCAGTGATGAGAAAAAAAAGGAGAACAAGAGCACAAAGATGTGGTAGATAAAATAATCACCCCATGTCTGCATCCTAACCCAGAACCTGTGAATACAGTACCTTAGGCAAAAGGGGCTTTGCAGATGTGATAAGGATCTGGAGACAGGAGACTATCCCAGATCCAGCTGGACCCAATCTAATCATATGGATCCTTAAAAACCAAAAAACTTTTCTGGATTTGACTACAAAAGGATGGTCAGAATAACATACAGATGGAAAAGAGGGCCATCAACCAATAAATACTAGCAGCCTCTAGAAGCTGGAAAACACAAGAAAACAAGACTCTCCCCTAAAATCTGTGACCCATTGATTTTAAACCAGTGTGACTCATGTCGGGCTTCTGACCTACAGGGTCAGAGAGAGAATAAACTTGTGTTCTTTGTGCTGCTAACTTTGTGGTAGTGATAGCAGCAATAGAAACAATTACAGAGGAGAAAGATGGATGAATTACTTATAATTTTAATCATTCCAGATAATCTAAATCTGTACTATACATTTAACTTTTTTTAATTGAGGGAAGGAAGAAATTCTTTGCCATTCCTTCTGTCATAATTCCCCAACTATGAGAGCTTTCTCATAATACTCGATTCCTTCTACCTGAAATACCCACAGTTCTCCCTTTCATACCAAAAACCCACTTATACCTCTGGCCCAACTCAGTGAGGGCTCCCTCCTCGGTGCTCTCTCCGGTGCTGAATTTAAGCTGGTGTCTTGTGGTTTGGTCCACCTTGTTGGATGGTGAATGCTTTACAAACAGGGCTTGAAGCTCATTTTTCTGTGTGAACCCAATACCTCATAATAGGCATGGCATATGGTTAATGATTACTAAGTGTTTACTCAACTGGGTTGACTCCTGGATGTCAGTAAACCCAAACCAATTTAGCAAATCCTAGTTGTAAATTAACAGGCATCTCCTATTGGAGAAAGACTGCTGTAAGTTTTGTTTTAGTTGGTTTTTTTTGTTTTGTTTTGCTTTTTACATTTTATAATCTATTCTAAGGGGGAGTCACTGTACAGTTGTCATTTCTGAGGGTTAAAACAATCTGAAAATTGAACTCCATAATGATTCTTTCAATGGCAAAGAAACCAGGAGAGGGGACAGAATGAAATTTGAGTCCGTGCTTACATACAAAAGGCTGCATCCACCAAGACTAGAGCCAGCAGCTTGTTTTAATCTCCTAGCAGCATTTGGCTTAGCCAAGATCATTAGCACACCTACTTCTATAGAAATAGTTATTTCAATGGCTCAGAGGTCAAAGTACTAAAAAAGCTGCACCCCTTAGTTTGAATGAGACATCTTGAATAACTAAACACTTAACAAATTCCTAATCCAACCACAGACAAGTGGCAGACACATTGAATTCTTCAGTTACTCAAATCATCATGCAGCAAATCCTATATTTTGTTGGTGGTGTTTAAAATGATGTTCTCATTTTAAAGTCCTATTGATTGAGGTATAGTTTTTATAGAATAACCCATCCTTTCTAGTGTGCAGTTCTGAGTCCTTACAAACATGTAGTAATAACAAGAACTGAGCTATAAAACACTTCGTTCATCCCCTAAGTTTTCTACTTCCTTTATAATCAACCTTCTCCCCCATCACCTGTTCCTTGCAATCACGATCCGTTTTTTGACCCCACACTTTTTCCTTTTCCAGAATGTTATTTAAATGGAAGCTTAATGTTCCTCCTCTGAGTTCAGCTTTCACGTATAACATGTTTGTTGTTCTCTGTTACTGGTGAGTGGTGTTTCATTGATAGACATGTCAGCTTATCCATTTACTAGTTGAAGGACATTTGGGGTTTTTTATAGTTTTGAAAAAAGCTGTTAGAAATATTAGCCTAGAGGTTTTTGTAGAACCAGAGCCTTTTGTTTCTCTTGGATAAATACCTAGGACTGGAATTGCTGCTGACTACGCACTAAGTGTATGTTTAACTTTCTAAGAAACTACCTAACTCTTCCCCCAAATGGCTGTACCACTGCACATTCCCACCAGCAAGGGAAGAGGGTTCCGCTTGCTCTGCATATTTGTCAAGACTTGTTCTGTTTTTCTGGGTTTTAGCCATTTTAGTGGATGTACAGTGGTACCTCATTGTGTTTCTTTTCTGATTCTTAAATAATTCTAGACTCACAAAGAAGTTAAAAATTAATTGGAGGTTTCCTGTGTATTCTTCACCCAGTTTTCACCCATTTTACTTAATCACAATTATAATTATCAAAAGCAGGAACTTGACACTGTACAATGCATTTACCTACAGGTTTGTTCAGATTTCACTAGCTTTTACTTTTTTGCATATGGTTCTATAAAATTTTATCATATATATAGATTTATATGACCACCACTACCATCAAGATATAAACATATTTCATTAAAGCACATTATATATTATATAGATCCTTTTGATATTATGAACATTCCTCTGCTGGAAGAACTTTGGTGAACAATGATGACTTTCTCTTGCCCTTTTCCCCTGACCAAATTAAAAACCAATCATCTACTCTCGGGCTATATGCAAACCACAACTGACAGATCAGTTCACTCTTCAGTCCTATTTAGTCCTTCTCTATTATGTTCCAGGCCCAGTAGTAGTGGATAAAAAAGAGAAAAAGATAACAGTGGTCTCTGCTTTTAAAAGAACTTAAGAGTGGGAGAGAGATTTGCACATACATACAATACCAACCAGACGAGTACTATCTATGAATGAAAAGTAACAAGTATAAGGAAAGATGAGACACAGCCTGATTAAGACTGAGAAGAAGGCCCCTGTAAGTAAGCCCTATTCTCAGACTTGGTATCCAAAGCCCTCCACAGGAACAAGGCACTTGAGCATCTGAACACTGAGTAGTTAATATGTAACCAATGTGTTTTCAAAGCAGAATTCAAGGAAGACCTTCGAGGGTTAAGAATTTCACCAAAAACTACTCATCTTTTCCTTAAGTCAAAGCTTGACCCAAAAGAAGCACAGAATTGACAATTACCAATGTGATGTTACCTCTGGAACACACCTAGGCTCAAAAGTTCTTTCAATAACTTGCTGTGGTAAGCTAAACTCCACCACTAGAGATCCCTTAGGTACAGATATCTCCCTCTGCTATAGACTAGTCACAAGGAAATCCTAACACAAAGCAAGGACATAGGAACCCATCACTGGCTTTTGGATAATGTCTGGCATGACCCTCTCTTCTTGTTTGAAGGACTCATATTTACAAGTTCCTTGAAGGCAGAATTGTTCTCTTTCTCCTTTCAGCTTATACATATTTGTTACTAACATCTAATGCTATTTGTTTTGATGCCTCTCCCCATTCTTTATCAATAGCCCCAATAGTCTAATTCATCTCTGCATCTCCTGGCATCTGCACCTCAAGTTCCCATGCATATGGGAGTCAGTAAATGTTTTGTGAATATACAAGGTATGGCTATCAGATTACAGTGTCCACATTATGGCTCTGAGGGAGTTGGATCTTAACAGGGCAGACATCAATCAGCATGGTTTGGGAGGCCTAGTTTAAGAAGCATACCACAGTAGCTAAATTTAACAGGAAGAAGTCTGGGTAATGAGAGAGGATGGGACAGAACTAAAGGAGATGGTACAAGGAAGCAGGAAAGAAGACGTGCCCACACACAAATGAAGCTTAGAACCAGACCAGTTTGGCACCTGCTGGGGGAAAGAGAGATTCGACTGGTAAGAGGAGGAAGGGAGGGAAAGGGCAGCTCTGTCAATATGACTTTGTTTCTAAGGGCATCTGCCAAGAGCCGGGCTGGGGAGACCAGGAGCTCAAGAAGAAAAAATGAGTGTTTGCAACAGCTGCTATGGGAGTAGCTGGGAAATAAGTAAGAACTGCAAGGTGGCGGGGGAGGGACTTGTAGAATACAGCTAGTGTCTTTCCAGAGAGACCTTAATCTTTCCTAAACTGTCAGATATCACTTCCAAACACTTCTGGCAGCCCTCTGTGCACAAGGTGGTGACAGGTTTGCCAACCTATAAGGCCAGCTCCCACCCTGCGATGTCTCCAAGGCCAGCTATGGGGGAGCTCACAGGCCACTAAGGAACTGCAGGGAAAATCACTGTTTCCAGCCCTGCACTATAGTGGAGCCTCTGTACATGGATACCGTTTACAATTAATGATTCATAAACACAAGAGCTCTCAAGTAAAAATGCTAATTGTTTTGCAATATAAACTTTGAAGTATCAGAAAACTATTCTACCCCATGTTTCCAAAACTACTCGCTGATACAATCAATCATATGGTTTTTAAAGCAGGGCTTCCTCTGAACAGGCACTGTTCAGGCCCCTTCACCTTTGCCACTGCAGCAGCCCAGGGCGATATGGAGCTATCTGAAAGGAGAGGGGAGGGCGCGATAGCCAGCCACACTTCCCCCTACTGGAACACTTAGCTAATCTCATGGTCAGCTAGCCAGCCAAGGAAGCTCCCAGGTAGTAATCTGAAATGTACCCAAAAATGAAATAGGGACACTCACCAGCTCTGTATTATGACCATATGTGGTAATAAATGCTACCATTATGATCCTGTTTGCAAAAACACTAGCTGCTCAGATGCAAGGTGTTACATACTGCAGGACCCCAGTCACATGAGTTCAAGTTACATCAATTGCTTCCTGTCTGTTGTAACTAAGATTTCAACTGAAAAAGACCCTGCTTCCTGGTTACACAATGCACCACAAGGTAAAACAGAAACTGGCAAAGGCAGATGGATGTCACGCCTTTGGGAAAGTCACCAAAGCTAACCAAACTGGCCCCTCAGCTCCGGTTTGGAAAGGTCACTGACACTAATGTGGCCCTCTGTCTATCCAAAGACCCCAGTTGGGCCTCTTTAAGCTTTCTGTTGAGCTCAAAATTAAGCCATATAAGACCAAACTGTTTTACTATATTTATATGCTTTTTTAATAGTCTAAGGTGCTTTAGTACAAATATTCCTAAGTGCTTTTTCACATCAGAAATTGAAATTGGGTTATTCTTCAATGACAGGAAGCTGCCAAGGAGCAGCAGGGACTGTTTACAAAATGATCCCAGAAGAAGGTCACACCCCATCTATTTCTGAACCCATGATGAATAACTATGAATCAAAGCTGAATCTAAAATCTCATTTCAACTTTCCTCCTACCCAAAGAAAGGAAGCATATTGTTAAGTTCAAAAGACCCAAACAAGTTATCAAAAAGCCGCCTGTGAGCACCAAACAAAAGATATTTTATATAATTTATCAACAAATGCTAAAAATGCAATTCACTGCAATTATGCCTCTGCCTACGTGCCATTGTGTTTTGTCATAGGTATTTCTAAATGATGCAGTCTAAGCAAAATGCTCACTTTCCCTGGCTAATACAAGGGCAAAGAAAAAGGAAAGTAACATTTTGGTGATCCTATACTGCTATGGTTTGAATGTGCCTCCCCAAAAGTTCATGTGCTGAAAACAGTCCCCAAATCCATATGTTCATAGATTTTGGAGGTACCCCATTTTGGGACCCCAATGATGGCATTAGTGGCTTAATAAGGAAGAGAGACATGAGCTACTACACATGCCGTCTCACCATGTGATACTCTCCACCATGTTATATGCAGCAAAAAAGCCTCACCGATGCCAGTACCATGCTCTTGGGCTTCCCAGCCTCCAGAACTGTAAGCCAAACATTTGGTTGTTTGTTTGTTTGTTGGCAGTAGAGGAGAGTGAACCCTCATGTATGCTCAGCAAGCACTGTACCACTAAGCTACATCCCTGATCCTTTTTAAGACAAGGTCTCACTAAACTGCCCGGCTGGCCTTGAACTTGCAATCTTCCTGCCTCGCTTCCCAAGCAGCAGGGATTACAGGCATGTGCCACCTTACCTGGACAAAGTTATATTATTTCTAAATCACCTGGTCTCAGGTATTTTGTTATAGCATCAGAAAATAGACTAAGATATCTATTTACCATTACATCAAACTTTGATATAAAATATCTTTGAGTTTGCTAAATGTCCCTTAACATTCATTCTTACTTTCTTCCTTAATAACAGAACCCCATGGGGTTTGTTGTTGGTGTTTTGGATTTTTGTTTTTACAGTACTGGAGATTGAACCCAGTTCAACCCAGGTTGAACTCCACCACTGAGCTACATCCCCAGCCCTATTTATTCATTCATTTGTTTGTTTGTTTGTTTGTTTGTTTGTTTGTTTTTTAGGCAGGACCATGTTAAGTTGCCCAGGCTGACCTTAAATGTGCAATCCTCCTGCCTCATTTTCCCAAACCATGCCAGGCTGAAACCCCTAGTCTTTTTAACTGATACCCAGAATAAGAATGGCAGACTCCTAGACTCTTTTGCAGCCAGGTGTTTGGCTATGAGACTCTACTCTATCCTAGTCATTCTCTAAGTGTGGTCTGGGGATCACTGGAGTTCCCAAAACACATTTAAGTAGTCCATGAGGCCAAAAATATTTTCATAATCATACTAAGACATTTTTTGTCTTTTTAATGCTCAATGTCTCATGAGTCTATCATGGAGAGTTTTAGAGGTGACATGCCATGTGATACCACAACAGACTGAATGTAAAGCAGATCCAAGAACCCAGCTACTTTCAATCCAGTCAGACATGAAATTGATTTACAAAATTATAAAGCAGTGGCTATCATCTCACTAATCATTGAAAAAATAGCTCCTTTTCACACACACAAAGTAACTTGTGCTAACCTATAATAGGTTTATTATTTTTAACTGAATTAATAAATATCTTTTAAATTTCTCACTTTCAATTTCTAATGCCCAAAATATCTGAAATAGTTGCCAAGTGTTGCTGTGACAATTACTACAAATTTGGTGATTTTAAAATAAAACATTTATTATCTTATAGTTCTGGAGGTCAGAAGAACAAAAATGAGGTCTTCTATGGCTAAACTCAAGTTTCTGGTAAGGCTCCTTCACTGTGGCCCACCTTCTAGCAACAGCATCACCCAACCTTCTATTCTCTTATCTCCTCTGACTCACCCTCCTGCCTCCCTCTTATAAGAGCTTACATGATTTTACTGTACGTACCTCTAAACCCTTATTTAGAAATATACCAGATATTTCAAAATACTCTCCCTATCTCAAGATGCTTAACTTACTCACATCTATAATCTCTTTTCCTATGTAAGGTTACATGCACAGGTTCCAGGGATTGGAACACGGATAGCAGCATTAGGGGCCATTATTCTGCTATCATGATACACTAGATATAACCTATATAAGCCAAGCTCTTTGGGATCCTCAATAACTTTTAAGAATATAAAAGCGTCTTAAAAATTAAATATTTGAGAGCCACTACTCTAGCATATGAACAGATAATGTAGTTATTAGGCAGGGAAAGTAAAACTCCGGTTAACCAATCATACAGACTAAAAAGATCTTCAACTTGAACCACAGTGGCCGGCTGCAATGAACGTAGCATGGCTCCCTCTGTACCATGCTGCCAATCCCTGAACACCCTGACCGTAGCAGAGGCAAATGGAAATCATTCTATGGGCATTTTTGCACTCATCAAATAAAGAGTACAACAATCAGCAACAACAAGGTGAATTTGGTGAGCAGAAAGGAGGACAAGTTGGAGAGGAAAGTGTTTAAAATAATCTAACTTTTCAAGCCCTTTTTAGAAATGTACCAATTTATTATCTTGTCAGAGAGATGAGGACAGTGTTACAATGGCCACATGTTCCAGAACAAAGGCAGAGAGATGAGCACCCCATCTCACTCTAGAGCAACGTGACAATGACTGAAGCTCTGAGACACAGGAAGCACACACAGCAAAGTACTGCTCTGGGTAGATGACAGGGTCTAGTGGCCAAAGGCAGGTTCATGATCACTCATTTTAACAAGGGCATCTGAAAGACGGCATTCCTGGACTGACCAGAATCACAACTTCACGGTAGCAAAGAAACTGCACTCAGGTGAACTCCATTAAAATCATGCATCATTTGATTTGATCCAAATCAGGCATTTGGATCATCAATAATGATCCAAATCACAACCTTCAAAGAGACACATATAAAAGAGAAGCACTGGGAAGATTCTCAGAGGGCCAGCTCCTGCTCTGCCTAACAAACTGCCTGGCCAAGGCTGACAGAACCAGAGCAGAGGTGATCGGACTCCTGCCCCCCATCCAAGCAGTGCACACTAGTGAATGATGGCTCCTGGGCCCAGAGGCTGGCCAGTGCTCCCTGGCAAGCTGCTCCAGTTCTGTGCCTTGCTTTCCCAGCAACCTGCATGGAGCCTCTGGAGTGCTCAGTTAACACAACCATTTTGAAAGGAAAACCCAGCAGGAATGCCTGATCTGACAGCCAACAAAAACCTAGGAATAAAAGGACACAGATGTAAGGAACCACAGTCAGTAGAATTTGCTGTCTAAAAAAGGTAAAGTCACAGAACTTTCTGGTATTTTATTTTTTTCAATGTGAAAGCATGGGGCCAATACCAAGCATCTTCAGACAACCTCTAGTCACAGAGCTCAGCACTTCCTGGGAATGTTTACAGCACCTGCCTTCCTAAGATTACACTAACGTTACAAACTTCATACCTATAACCTACAAAGCATAAAGACTTTGTGAATTAGAGATATGCTTAATGTATCTCTTTCATGAAATCCACACGCACCTGTTGGCTGTGTAGCCTCTCAAAAGGTATGGTTGCCTTTAGGTGATTATTCTGCTGCAGAATAAATTTTCAAATTACTAAATCAGCAATCTCACTTGACAATCATTTTGAAATTTTTTTTTCAGATGCCAGAGCCCAAGGCAACTTAATGTTCTATAGACCAAAACCTTCACACTGTGCCTATTAAAGGGATACAGAATGTGAGAACATGTTGCTTAGAGATAATGTCTAATTCACAACAGCAACTTCTATTATCTGCATTCCATGTGAAGAAGAAAAGATCCAAGGCCACGACTAAATCTTTTATATCTAAGATTTTAGACAGAAAGAAAAATGACATTTTGACAGAAAATAGATTGTGAGACATAATAAACTGGTGCTGTATAAATACTCTGTAATAATGAGTTATTCCAATAGTGGCAATTCCAATTTCCAAGGGAGTAAATATTAAATAGATTAACTAGAAAAAAACCTGAGCAAAAGTGTGAGGACACAGCATATGAATACAGATGTTGTTTAGCAAGCTTTCAAGGACATCACTATTTCAATATTTTCTTATTCTTTGTGACATAAAGGAAAATAATTTACCATTCAATGTATAAAATGTTTAAAGCAAATTAACAAAAAGTATGTACAAAATACTGATTTTTTAAAAATCACTTTGGCACTCCTAATTCAGAAATTATGGTAGATCAGCTATTTGCAGGTCTCTCTATTATACTATAATTAGGTTCTGGATAAATTAATTTTAGGAACTTTTAATGCAATGATTAGTTCCAGGCAGAGAAACAAATCCCACAAGGATATGGCAAGAATAGTGCACTAAAGCCTGAGTAAAGAGCACTAAGGAGTAAGCACAGAAGCTGCAGCTGCCCTGGAGGCCATTCTGCACACAGCAATGACAGGGGCATCTAGATCTCTAGCATTCAGTAAGGTGGGGAAAGTCCAACCTGAAACCAGGATTCCATAGGAAACAAAAGTGGTCCTAGTCCACAGCATCCTCCTGGTCCTAGTACAAACCAATACATCTCAAGTAATACCTCAAGATTCTCAGACATAGTTTAGTATGCACAATAAAAAAGAAGCACAAACAGATTTAGACCACCAAGGATTCCCAATGCTAGTATTATAAACATTTAGGATATGAAACAACTCCAACTCTGTTTATTATTGTTCAAAAATATGAAAGATGGAATAAAGAATGAGCCAAGTAAAAAGAGACTATCAAAAATATTCAGAAAGATTTAAAACATAAATGAAGCCTTTAGAAAAGAGAAAACATAATCATTAAAACTAAAAACTCAATGGATGGGCTAAATAAAAGATTCAACACAATTGAAGAGAGAATCCTTGACCTAGACGTCAACTCTTAAGAAATTACCCAGAGCAAAGCAGAAAGAAAACATCAAACAGAAATTAAAAAGACATGTAGAGTAAAATGTTCTAACATCCATTTAATTCAAAACCAGAAGGAGACAACTGAAAGAGAATGGAGAAAAAAGAATATTCAAAGCACTAATAGCATGAGAAATTTTCAGAGCTGATAAGTGATATGAATCTGTAGATACACAAAACACAGCAAATATAAACAGGATGAAAATCAGAAAAATATACATAGACACAATGTAATAAAACTGCAGACTACCAAGACAAATAAACAATAGTACAATAAGTAAAATCATCTACTAAAGAATGGCAAACAGAAAACTACCAGATGCCCTAAGAGTAAAAATGAAAACCATAATGGCACAATGGAACAGCATGTTCACAATGCTAGATGGAAGTAACTGTCAACTAAGAACTGTATGAGTGAAATAAAGACATTTCAGAAACTAAAACTGAGAGACATTATCACCAAGAGATTCTCAGGAAAATAAATTCTGAAAAAGGCAAAATCTAATCAGAACAAAGGTACAGGATGGAAAAAGGGAAAAGGAGCAAGAATTGATAAACACATAAACAAATACCATCTTGAAACAATGTGGCGAAACAACAGATCTGAAGTACTAAAAAGAACATATATGTACAGAAGGAATGAGTCTTCATTAGTTGTCCTGTGAGTTTTGTATTATCCTAGAAAGGAAACAGAATACCAAACACTGACTGACTTCGAAACTGTTGAGTGTGCACAGAGTACTTTCAGGATAACCATTAGAACAGAAATAAAATATATCATTTCAAAACCAGAAGGAAAAAAAGAAAATTGAATGAGAATGCAAATACACAAATCAACAAAAACCTCAATCCAAAACAATAAGATTAGCAAAGAAAAATGGACCATACGCATATAATTAAAACAAATTGTTAGACTATATTTCAAAAAAAACATAAAGCAAAACAAATTCATTCGTTGTACAAGAAAAAATATGTCTACCTTAAAATCCTGAACTTTGTTTTCCAAAGAATACTAAAGAAAGATGCTCAGTGTATTAATCAAGAAAAGCAATTAAGAGAGGATGATATCCTGTCCTACACCCACCAGGCTGGCAACAAAATATCAAATGTTGCAGGGAAGTGGGATATCAGATAAACTGTGATAGATTCTCAAAACCAAACTTTAACAAGAAAAAAATTAATTTTTAATTAATTTATTACTACTGCATGCAACAAGTAAATCTCACAACATAAGGAAAAATGCAAGTTGTAAAACACTACATGCAGAAGACCAGCCTTCTCATATTTAAAAACAAAAATAAGCAATAGGTTTTTTAGATACATATTTACAGACACAGTAATCATGCTAGTATGGAAATCAGCAATGACTAAAAAACACTACTTAGTTCAGTTGGCTTTTGCATCCTAGGTCAAGCTTTTATCTCATTCCGATTGGCACCCTGGGCAGCACTAGACTAGAACAGCCTGGACTGCTCAAGTACAGAGAAGGCAGCAGACCTAGTAAGTGCAAGCTTCCAGGATAAGACCTCAATCAAACCCAACTCCATATAAAGGAACAGGACTAGACCCAAATGATTAAAAGAACAGGACTAGTCTTTCTGGAATCTTTCCCTTGGGACTGATACTGTCTCCTATGCCCTTTGTTTATGTGCTCCTCCCACCCTGGCCTGCATTGCTTGTGTCCTCCAATAGGGGAGCTAGCTTCTGTAATTGTTTTACCTACCTTCCCCAAATACTGCCATTCCCTAGGCTGACTCTCCCTTAGGGCACCACAGAGGTCTGGAAGTTCCCTCCATCCCATCAGAGCCTTCCATACAATCTCAAAAAAAAAAAAAAAAAAAAAAAGCAGAAGTGATTACAGATCCATGAGTTTTTCCAGAATGGGTGAAATGTAGAATATAACTTACCTGCATTGTCTTTCATACACCCTCTGCTTGCTCCAACTTCACTGTTCTTGGAACTCAAAATCCACAACCTCCTCAGGCATTGAAGCTTTGCCTGGAATAATAAAGACAGGAAATGAGAAACAAGGCAACCAACAGGAACAAAAGTATCTGTGGGGGAAAGAAACTCATTTAATCAACCAAGTAAAAACTTGACCTTTAAGAGGAGAGAGGTCCACCCAAATTAAGGAAAATCTCTAGCTTAGTCTAAGACATTCTCCATCTTTAACCAAAATTATTCACAGTAAATTAATGTTTAACGAAGAAATGATTATTTACAAAGGGCCTTCACATGCATTTTCTTATTGAAGGCTTAAGAGCTTGAGAATACACAAGTATTATCTTCAAATGCAGAAGCCAAAGTTCCCAATGGTCAAGGAACTGTCCCCCCACTACTCAGCTAACAAGTTATCAAAGAAGAAATCTAAGCTCCTTCCCAAACTCTTCCACTGCATGAAATGGCAAGATAGTTTCAACCTTCTTGCACTAGATATGCTTTCTTAGCCAACAGATACAGAAATAGCTTTGCTTGCTAAGTGACAGAGACACTGTCATAAGATTGTTTATTTGCCATAGATAAGGTCTTGTGATCACAAGAAAGGTAACACTGAGGTAGTAAAGCAACCGCCTGTATCATTCCCACATACCTCCCTTTTTCCTCTTTACGTCACAGTTACAACATTTTTTAATTTAGAAGAAATTTTAAGCTCAGAAAAATTGTAAAATAATAATAGGACAAAGAATATCCATGTACTTTTTATCTAGATTCATCTGCTACCAACACTGAACCCATTTACTTAATCATTCACTTACTTTCTCCACACTCATGTGAGTTTTTTCCCCTGAGCCATATGGTCATAAATTTCATGGCCCTTTACCTCTAAATACGTCAGAAAATATTTCCTAAGAATAATGATGCTCTTCCATAACCACAAGGTAGTGATCAACTTTGGTCAATTTAATATTGGTTAATATTTTAATCTACTGCCATGTTCAATCAACCTAAGAATGACCTTTATAACATTTATTTCCCTCCAGTTCAAGACCCAGTCCAGAGTCAAATATTGCATTAACTGCCATTTTTCTTTATCTTCCTTAAGTCTGCAACACACAATGTTCCTGTGTCTTTTATAACATTGACACTTTAGAAGAATATAGCCTCTCTGCCTTTTATATTAATAGAACATTTCCATTTTGACTTGTCTGACATATCCTCAGGTGATTCCTGATGATTCAGTTCAGGTTATACCTTCTCAGCCAGAAAAACTAAAGAAGTAATGTAATTCTCTGAATATCACATCTGAATGCAAAAAAGTCTACTTTGATCCCAAAGTACTGTCCAATTTCTCTAATTACAAATTACTATATTTTCTCTTGCAAGTGATCTATGGGGAAACACATCAAGATCAAACAAATATCGAGATTTCCCCCTAGACTTAGCATCCATTGGTGATGTTTGCCTGACTTAAACTTTTATAATGTGATGGCTCCAACATGCTGATTCCTACATCACCTCCTTATTACTACTCATTACTCAGGATTCTATATTATCTCTTCATCTACTTATCTACTTATGATCAGTACAAATGCATGAAATCCTACTTTTTCAATGATTTATAATGTCCTTAGTTATTTGGGAACTCAAACTGTCTCAGGCTTAGCCAGTGGGAGCTCCTTCAAGCTAGCTTCTGTATTTTTGCGAGATGTTCCACCTTTTTTATCTCTTACTTTTAATTTCCTTACTTCCTGACATTGAAAAATAAAAGTTTTGAGCTCATCTTTTACCTATCCTGTCTCTGCCCTGGATGCAGTCACTTCTCTAAAAAGCCCTGGTAACTTTCAGTGAAGAAGGATGTAGGAGACTAAGATCAGCTTTAACGTTGTTCTATAATAACTATTTCTACTGATTACTTTTCATTTTGATTAGTCATGTTTTTCTGCTTCTTTGCCTGCTTCTTTTCAATTATAAGGTAGGCAATTAAGAGGGCTTCCATTTGATCCTGGCAGCAGTTCGATTACTGGTGGACCCTCCTGATGCTCTCGGGGCTGCTCTCTGCGTGGTTAGATGGGTCTTTTCACCTACGTCCTTGGTCCTAGCATATGGCCTTCCTCTAAGGTATGGGCTTTACTCCTCGGTTGTGGACTTTCTGATGTCTCAACAGAATGGTTAAGAGGCTCAGGAAGGCCTCCCCACATTGGCTGAGCCAAAACATTAATCTATCCCAGTAACACAAGACCTCTGGCATCACTGCTTGGTACCAGCTGCTCTCTGCCAGGCACCATCTGTGCAGTTCTCACCCCTCAGGTAGCTCCCTTCTCTCCACTACCCTGCTATATAAATTCCAGCCTCAGCAGCACAGCTGAACTCCAAGATCTATCTTCTCAATGCCAGGAGACCACATGTTCTTCTAGGGCTCACTTCCCTGTGGGGTGGCAGGGAATATGCACAAGCAGAAAGAAACCCAGGGCAAGCTTGAGTCCCCCTCACGAGGTTCTCTTCTTTCAAGGATCACAGTCCTGGCTGCCTGCTGTCCACTGCCAGTGGCCTCCTAGATGGATGGCCTGTCTTTGAGGTGTTGAGGGCAGGAAGGCAGGATCAAACCAGTTACCTTTCTTCTTCTCTTCAAGCCTTCAGCATCAAGACTGTATTGGAAAGGGTGGAGAATCAACCCCTTTCAGTATATAATAAGTGTGCTCTGCTTCAGCATTTCAGAGAAACTCACTTTCTAACAATATGTTCTTAGAAACATACAAGTTTCCTTTTGCTACAGCACTGCAATATCAAAAAGACCCTCTAACAGTGAGGCAATGCCAGACAAGGTGACCGGGAAATATCTTTTCCTTCCAGAGAGCCGACATTGACTTTGGACAACTAGTTATCACCGGGACATGCATTTACACTTCCAAAGAGCACAGCAAAACAATCTACCCTAAGCATAGAAAGTTCATTACTCTTCTTCATTTTTCTTGTTTATATGCATGTATTCAGGGTGAGAAGACTCGTTTTCATTTATATTGTTTTTTGGGATATTTCCATTTCTGCTGCTAACCACCATTGAGAAAAATGATCAGAAAATAAGAGTCAAAAAGAAAACATCCAATCCCAGACACAAAATTAATCAAAAGAAAACTTCCAAAAAAAGAATCATAGTTGTATCATACGCTATGAGAAAAGAAGATTTTCAATCACAGGGCACTAGAGAACAGGCCTTTCCCTGCACAGGCCAGTAGATCTGCACCCATGACATGTACACGCATACGCACATGGCATTCCCACAATGGACAGCTTCTTGCTGCTTCTTCAGCAGATTTTTCTCCATATTAGAAATTTACACAGCAGGCTATCTAATTCATGTTCTCAAAAAGAGTAACTGCACAACTGACCTTTCTTTAGTTTTATTTTAAGTGCCCTGGAACTTAAAGCATCCAATAGAAACACAGTGCTGGTCTGTCCTTTTGCCCTCCTCTGTCTGTCCCAACATTCCCCATCCTCTGGGAAATCTTAGGACAGTCTTCTCATAGGTGTCCGTGTCTCTTGTGGACCCTGCAGAATTCATTTCCACAAGTCAGTATCTGTCCGGTGCCATAAGTACATATTCTTCTGTGGGTCACCATTTCCCCAGAATTCAATGGGTCCCTGAGCTTGGTAAAACAAGAACTCTATGACCTGTGCCCCACCCCCTCTTCCATTTTGTCTCCCTATACTTCATGCTCCACTGCTTTTGAAAGGCTATAGCCTTCCTCATGAAGTACCGTCTGTCCCTTTTTCCTCTTGGCTAACTCCTGGGCCTGGCAACTACTTGGGAGATTTTTGCGATCTGAGCAGAGTTAGTCCCAACCTTAACATTCTCACAGCCTGTGCTCACCTTTTTTTATAATTAACTATACTGAGGATTTGCAGAGTACTAAGCATGAATTATCTCATTTAGTCTCCCATGAGCTCTATAAGGTAGGTACCATCAGCCCACTTTACAGGCAGAAAGGTGCCACAGCTTCCCAATGTCACACATCTAGGAAGTAGTAGAGCCAAAGAGCTGATAGGCTTTTCATTATCAACAACATGAAATATACTTAGATGAAAAATAACAGCAAAATGGAGGACCCAGGAAAAAGGCTGAGAACTTCAGTGATAAACCCCTGACAACACTAAAGTGTAAAAATAAAATGTTCCTCCTCAGAATCCTTTAGAAATATATACTAAGAAGACACCTGTAAACTAACATCATCTATAATGCTCATAATAAAGACTAAGGTGATCAGTAAATTCTAAGAATCCAGTAATATACACATAGCTCAAACAAACAAACAAACAAAAAAGCTTAGAAATAGTGGCGAAATAGGGAAGAATTCTTCCCTAAGCACTGTTCTGCTCTTTTAGTAGAAACAGACAGCATTTTTCTATTTCCATCAAAGATAGAACAGAAGGGAAAAAAACAGTTTTAACCTAATACATGAGGGTTTTAGCTTCAATGTGAAGACTTTCCCAAATAATTTAACTAAGGAATGTGTTGTTTCTATACCCATGACAAGATTTCTATGTTGATTACTAATTGCAAAACTCCCATATCAACCTTCAAATTAACACATAATTCTACCTCATGGAAGTTACAGTAATAACAGATAATATTACCAACTATTGAGAGCTTTTCTGTGGGCCATTAGAAAGAGATCGGAGGAGAAACCCAGTTGTGCTAGTGCTATGACATAAAACTCATTAACCATGAAACAGGAAAATATCTGCCTTATGAGATTCAATGAGCTAATCACAAAATACTTGGTCTATGCCTATCACATAGCAAGTACTTAAAAAATGTTAGCCATTATTGTTGACAAATAATGTTAGCATTGCTTGGTCAAATTCTTCCAGTTATTCATCCCTGATTTGATTGAAATTGAGAGTGTCCAGGTCATTGAGATCAATGTAATTGCCTAATGAAAAAGAACTGGCCATGTGTTCAACTGTGCAGCCTTTCTAAACTCATCCACTCCCTCAACAAACTTTCACAAAGGATGCATCACAGATACAGCACTGCAGTAGGGAGTGAAGACAAAAATGGCACAGCCCATGCCTATGCTCAAAGAACAAAATAATTTTATTAACCATAGACAACTGCAGAAAATTCACTATATGCAAAATGTTCTAAGCACCATATCTGTTTGTGCTTATAAATACATATATTTACTGTTTTAATCCTCACAACAATCATTATTTATTGTCCTCTTATTACAGGTGATAAACTAAGAAACTGAGGTCCAGAGAGAAAACATCACTTGCCCTAGATTACCCAGCTTGTAATTGGCAGTGCTGGGATCCCAACACTGGGCTGTCCAGTCCCACAGTCACAGATCTTAGGCCCTTGACACAGTGTCACTCCCCATACTAAGAATTTCTGTAAGCCCAGACTACAGTAAGGGCCAGCCCAGCAGGAACATAAATAAAGGGCAGTGCTCATGTGGGAGCTGTACTAGTTTGACATATAACAGGAAGAGCTCAAGTCCTTGAAATGCAGTGTATGATTAAGACATCATAGCAACCCAGATTGAAGCCCATCCAAAATACTTGTGTCTGTCACTCTGAAGGGCCATCTTCTTGGCTACTTAACACATGCCAAGAGGGGAAATGATGGGCTAAGAAGCTGGGCTTGGAGATCAGATATGCCTGGGTTTCAGTCACAGGTTCTCCAATGACGGACAACTTGACCTCTCCTCTATGCTTCAGGATCCTCACCGTAAGGGTAACAAGAGATCTAACTTATATGCAGTGCTTATGTAGAGTAACTGACATTAGACATTACATAAATAAAATAAAAATAAGAAACAAATAGCTGCTGTTATTGTTTTGCTTCAAAACTTATTTTCAGTCATATGGAAAAACAACAAGTAAAGAGCATTAGTTGATGAACCGAGAGATATAATTGGTTGCATTTGAAATATAACATGCATTCATTAAAATTTCAATATGTTTTATTATTATAATTATTATACTATTATAACTCAAACCTGTGTTTCAAGATGCTAGAAAATAAGAAGTCTTTCATTTCAAGAGATAAGAACAGCCATATATCGAGGGCTTCCTCTGTCCTTAGTCCTATAACAGGCACTTAACAGATGTTACTCTTCAAAACCACTCAGGAGTTCATCAAGTGATCCTGATTTTTCAGATGAGGATCCTGAGCCTCTCGAGGCGTAAAAAACTGGCCAGGTCACATCACCAATAAACAGTAGAAACTGCTGCTTAAAACTGAAAGACTATTCACATAAGAGGCCATTAGGGACATAATCACAGGGGTAGACACAGTCATTCCACAGAGCACTTCCTGGCACCAATCAGAATTTCACTGGATCACATTCTACATAATCCACCTCTACATTCTGACGATGTATATATTGTGCTTTGCCGCCCAATTCACTGAGAGTTCTTAATATGTCACCCATCAAAGTGACATCCTACTATAGACCTCATTCTACCATCATTTGGTCATAATGTAGAAGAGCATCCTTAACACAAGTGGCCAAATTAATGACTCTCACCCTTGTTAGCTATGGTTTTCTATGTGCCAACCTGTCCTCAAGAAAAAAGAAGGCAGCTGGAAGGTTCACTGTGCAAATCCTACTTCTAGGACTTCCAGGATATAAATGTCATCACTGAAGGAAGAGTCCATGTTTTGGTCACCACTGTGTCCTTGGCACAATACACTGCCAGGAATACTGTAGGTCTTCAATGAATGCAGATGGATGCACACATCCAGCCACAGTGCAAAAAGGCAGAAAGGAGGGGTAGAAAGGGCTCCCGAGCAAGTGTTACTTGTCCCATTCAGAGAGGCCTCAGCACTTAATTGCTCTTTGGAATCAGTCATAGAAACACAGGAGGTTAGATTTTCTGAATTACGATTATTTTGAACGTGCATATATTACATTCTAGGGTAAAAATGCCTCCCAGTCCCCTTCGACAAAATATTTGCCAGTATTTTGAAATATATACTAAAAAATGCCTTCTGATCTATTTCAGAAATATGAATCATACATATAAAAATTTTACTACTAGCTTTGTTCTTGATATAGCAGGAACAAGAAGAACACGGCTGGGCCAACTACAGTTTAATAGAGAGACCATAAACAAATAATTACAATACTATACAATTAGTGCTCTGGGCAAAGCAGAACCAAGTGGGGGAGAGCACACAGCAGGGAATGACTAATCCTGCTCACATTTCAACCCTGTTTAGTGAGAAAGAAGTTTTCTTTCCCTAACGCGCCCTTGACAATTTTCTTGTCTAATCCTTACTTTCATTAAAACAAAAAAGCATCACAGTTCATCTCTATACTATACTCTCTACCCTTAATCATCATCACAAACTGCATGCTGTCTTAATAAGAAGTTTCTAAATCAATGATTATCCACGTTGTAACACACAACTTGAATGTTTAGCTAAGATTTATCAGAACTTCTTGATCTTATTGCTTCCTCCAAGATCCCTGTTCTAACAGCCAATTAAAACTGTATGTGATTTTCTACCCCCAAATCTTAAAGGTACAGCTATATGGTTGGTTTATCTAAAATCATGATGCCATCATTAAAGAATTCATGTAATTATATAATTTTTAACTAGTTTGTTATAGTTAGCTTTTTCACCACTGTGACCAAAGACTTGATGAGAGCAATTTTAGAGAAGGGAAAGTTTATTTGGCGCTCTGGTTTCAGAGGTCTCGGTCCATAGATGGGCAACTCCATCCAGGCCCCAGATGAGGCAGAGCATCATGGCAGAGGGAATCAGCTCACGATATGGCGATCAGGAAACAGAGGAACTCTGCTCACCAGATATAAAACATATACCCCAAAGGCTCGCCCCTAGTGACCCACCTCCAGCCACATCCTCCCTGCCTCCAGTTACCACCCAGTTAATCCCTTCAAGTGGATTACTGACTAGGTTAAGGCTTTCCTAACCCAATCATTTCACCTCTAAACCTCCGCATTGTCTCACACATGAGCTTTTTGGAGGCACCTCATATCTAAACCATGACATAGATTAATAATAATTTCCATTTCCAAGAAAGATTTAAGACAACATAAAAAATAGGATACATATATACTTGAAACAGTTTTAAAATAATCTAACCACAAAATGAAGAAAAAGACTAATTTTCCAACCACAAGACAATGCTGTTGGTGTGACTTTAACATGATTACTTAATTTCTGATTAGGACAGAAAGAGAAATTTGGGGGCAGGCCACATAATTCTGATCAAACAGAGACAATAAAAGGGCTTTTCCCCTTAAGTAATAAGAGATTTTTTTAAAAGAAATCCTTTTTTATGCGATAGTTTCTAAAATACATGCAAAAGCAATTGTCATGTAGTTCCTCATACTTTTACTAAAAGGCTACGGGCATAATACTAAGCCCACCTCTGGGAAAGGAATACTGGAAGGATGGTGGAAGTAAATTTTAGAAAGCTTTCTACAATTTCCACACCATTCAGAAAACATCACCTCACTTGGCTGGAGCAGGCACTATTTACAAGTCAGTATAGACTGAGCTCAAACTGTCATCAGAGAAGTTCCTGCTAACACCCTGTTAGCAAGGGAAGACCAACTCTAAAATGTGCTCATGGGTTCATTTCATATTTTTAAAGGAACCTAGAGACTATCTTTTTGTATCCCTTTCTCTTTGATCAATTTTTAATTTTCTTAATAGTTATTCTTTTGTTTGGGGAAAAGCCACACTTTGTTTATTTGTTTTTCATTCTAAATTCCCCTATCCTTGTATTTCAAGTGGATCCTATTCATTTCAAGGTGATTCAGAGCACACTGCTTTAAAAAAAAAAAAAAAAGTGCCAACTGTAGGCAAATATCCCCAAGTGGGGGTACTCCGCAGGTCCCTTAGCATGGTTAATGCTGACCCACTTTAAGAGCCAGCCACTCACTAACATGTGACAAAATTCTCCTTGAATCCCCACTATGTCATTCAAATTAGGGCTTGCCTAACTGCCAAGCTCTTGATCTGCCTACTCCAGCACCTGCACCACAAAGAGGCTGCTGGGAACTACTCTTCCTCCCCTAGTGGTCTGTCTTATTTTCCATGTCTTTGTCTGCCAGTACTTCCATAGTTACCTACTGCTTAAAGGTATGATTTGAGATTGTCCTACTTATAATAATCTCATCATATCCACCTACTGAGTTCTTGGGATATTCCAAATAGGTTAATCACAAGAGCATGAGAATAAGGCTTTGTTCTCCTCCTCTTACAAATAAAGACACTGAAATTCAGAGAGGAAGGTTCAGTAACCACTTTCCAAGTTAAGGTAGGAATGTAACCCAAATTGTGAGATCAAATTTGGGTTTAGGACTAAATTAATGACTTCACATGTATAGTTAAACCTTGCACCAACTCAAAATTATTTTTTAAAGCTTTACAAATGCTAAAGAGCTTTGGTTTTGGTTTATGAGTTACCTCTACAATCTTCCCCAAATTTAAGGCTTGGAAGGCAATCTTTATGTGTTTGCCCCTAGGTGAGGCAATCCGCTTTGTTTTACTACTACATGGATCAAGTTTGTACTTCCTGGACTTATTATGACAATGGCGTATACCAATGACTGATTTCTTAAATGTGCGAGTCACTGATTATTTCATTTCGTTTAAGCACTGAGTGTGGTTACTAGGTACTAAGCACTGAATTAGGTACTGAGAACACATGTGGTGAACAGCTGAAAGCTCCACATCCAGGGACAATACACAACTCATCCACAAGTAAATGGAGAGAGAACACAGAAAACCAAAGCATGAGATTCTGATCTTAATAAAATGAGATACTGAGCTGATGGGCAGGGGAAAAAAGATCTTGTTACATACTTTTCTATTTTGAGGGAACTGCTTCCATGTAAGTTTTCTTTGTTTTTTGTTTTTAGTTGTTGATGGACTTCTATTTTATTTATTTATATGCAGTGCTGGGAATCAAACACGGTGCCTCACACATGCTAGGCAAGTACTCCACAACTGAGCTACAGCTCCAACCCATATAAGTTTTCTAAGAAAATAAACACTGGTCTGGGTTTGTGGCTCAGTGTAGAACGCTCGCCTAGCATGTGCGAAGCCTCTAGGTTCGATCCTCAGCACCACATAAAAAAATAAAATGAAATAAAGGTTAAAAAAAAAAAACACTGTAAATACAGGAGGTCTTTGACATAGATGGTTTATCCAAGAAATTCCTTCATTTATATTTACTTTTTAAAAGATTGTGATAGAACTAATACAAGTCAGAATTAAAGTTGTTTTCCTTAATTCAAAATTTTTTATATGGTGGGGATATAGCTTCATGGTAGAATGTTTACCTAGTATATATGAGGTCCTGTGCATATATCCCAGCATCAAACACACACACAAAAAATTGATTTTTGAAAAAAAGGGATCCAAGATGGAGGCCTAGACAGAGCTGTGTTCCTAGTCTCTCCATGACCTGGGATTAAAGCAGTGGGAATACTGTTTCTCTGCCAGTTATTAGAGGAACCCCTACAGCTACTCTCCCACAGGAATTCTGACCACGTGCCCATGCAGGTATCCAGGCCCCAGCGTTTGCACAGGACCCCAGGCTCCAGTGCCCACACACTGCGCAAGGCCTCTGGTCGCCCATCCATGCAGGACCCCTAGCTGAAGCTCCCACGTGAGACCCCTGGCTGCTGCTCCCGTGTGGACCTCCATCTACCAGTGTGGAGCTCCCCTGTTTGCCTGCACCTGGGGACTCTGGACAAGATCTGGAGATAGCCCCCTACTTCAACACAAAATGCCACAGAGCTGCATCACCAAACACATAGCCCAACACCCTATCTCTAAAAGCAGACACCTCCACTGTGGGACACCTTTGTCGCCATCTTGGAGTATACTCAATACGGCAGTCAGCATCTTTAGTTGGGGAACTCCCAGCTTAAGACACCGGCTGGGGCCCAGAAATAGTATCAAGGTACTCATAGTTCTCCAGCTCCTCTCTCTCCCCTGCAGCCACTAACTGGCACAGCGCTTGTAGCTATGTGGTCGGTCCATAGCTCACAAAGCCTGGTCCTGACCTGCTTGGCACAAAACAGCTCTCTGCGACCTCCAGAGAGAGAGGTTCCCAATTGGGAAGTAGAAAAGGAGGGAGGGAGAGAGACACAGTTTAGAGTCTAAATGAGAGACCAGGAACTGTGAGGTCTATAGGCGATATAATGGAGGTAAGTCCAGGTGCCCAAATCAAGGAGATCCTTGGAGTGGAGTCTTCTCACGGGGATTGGCAAGTGCTAAACCCCATGTTCAGAAGCTCTGCCTCTAAGACCAATACACAGACACTAATAACCTGCACCATCTTGAGGGGGGAGATACAATAAAACAGACAACCCTACCTACTAGATGAAAAGGGAAGCAATCCTTTTCATTTACCTTGAGATTTTGTTTGTTTGTTTCTTCTTTTCTCTTGCTTGCTCTTTTCCCATCCTCACATCCCCAACATTTGTGAAACCAAGTATTTTTTCATGCATTAGGCTGCTGAGGACTGGGATATCTGAATAGTACATTACAGTTGTATTATATAGTCTCATATCATCTATTTTTGCACTTTTTGCTTTTCTTAATTTTTATGTTTCCTTGCTTGTTATACTATTTTCCGCCTACTTACTTGTCTTCCCCAAATCTCTTTCTTTCTTTTCTACTACTAGCCAACTTCTTTTGGATTCCTCTTTCAAGCTTTCTAAGATCTAATAACTTTATATCCTCACTTCCTACCTCCTTAACATCTCATCCTACACCCTACCCCTGGTTCTCTCTAGTCCACCAGCAGAAACTGTAGACCCTTTTGCAAACCGATTGTTTATATTATAGATAAGAATTGAACTCATAATTTCTGTATATTGTGACAAAGCCATAAATGTCCTATTAGGAGCTCCTTGGTTTAAAGCTATATATTGTTTGCATTGGGATCTGTAAATATTGATCTCCTTAAAGGAGAGGTATTAGAACCCTGCAGGAAATTTATAAGCCTGTAGGATAAAGACTGTAACACCTCAGATGCACAGTGCTAGAAGGGAAGACGCGAACAACATGAAAAACCAAAGGGAAGAAAGTGCCGCAAACAAACCAAGATACTACGTTATTAGAATCGGTGGTCAGCACAACACAAGAAATGTCAGAGAACAAGTTCAAGATGTACATAATTAAAATGTTCTGTGAATTAAATGATGATAAAAGACAGCAAATACAGGCAGCAAAAGATCATTTTGATAAAGAGCTACATAGGCAAATACAGGAAGCAAAAGATGACTTCAACAAGGAGATAGAGATTCTGAAAAAGAAACAGAAATCCTCAAAATGAAAGAAACAATAAGCTAAATTAAATACTCAATAGAAAGCATCACCAATAGATTAGAACACTTGGAAGAGAGAACTTCAGACAATGAAGACAAAATATTTAATCTTAAAAATAGAGTTGACCCCACAGTGAAGATGGTAATAAATCATGAGCAGAACATGCAAGAATTATGAGATAACATGAAAAGACCAAATTTAAGAATTATTGGGATAGAGTAAGGCACAGAATTTCAAACCAAAGAAATGAACAATCTAATGAAATAATATTAGAAAATTTTCCAAACATGAAGAACGAATTCAATAATCAAATACAAGAGGCTTACACAACACCAAATGTACAAAATCACAACAGATCTACACCAAGACACATTACAATGAAAATACCTGGTATACAGCATAAGGAGAGAATCTTAAAAGCTACAAGAGAAATAAATCAGAGTACATATAGGGGGAACCCAGTCAGGATCTCTGCAGGCTTCTCAACCCAGACTCTTAAAGCTAGAAGGGCTTGGAACAATACATACCAAGCTCTGAAAGACAATGAATGCCAACCAAGATTCTTATATCCAGCAAAATTAAGTTTTATATTTGATGATGAAATAAAAACATTCCAAGATAAACAAAAGTTAAAAGAATTTACAGCAAGAAAGCCTGCACTATAGAACGTTCTTGGCAAAATATTCCATGAGGAGGTAATGAAAAACAACAATGAAAACCTGCAAAGGGAGGAATTATACTAAAGGAAAAGCCAATCAAAGGAGAAACCTAGACAAGAAAAAACTAAAAATAAACCAAAATGTCTGGGAATACAAACCATGTCTCAATAATAATCCTGAATGTGAATGACCTAAACTCATTAACTAAGAGACATAGACTAGCAGACTGGATTTTTAAAAAAGATCTAATGATATGCTGCCTCCAAGAGACTCATGTCATAGGAAAAGACATCCACAGACTGAAGGGGAAAGGATGGGAAAAAATGTATCACTCACATGGATTGTGTAAACAAGCAGGGATTTCCATCCTCCTATCAGATAAAGTGAATGAACTTCAAACTAAAGTTAGTGAAAAGGGATAAAGAAGGTCATTTCATACTGTTTAAGGGAATCATACATCAACAAGACATAACAATCTTAAATATCTATGCCCCAAACCATGGGGCATCTATGTATGTCAAACAAACCCTACTCAATTTAGGGAATCAAATAGACCACAAAATAATAATACGGGGTGACTTTAACATACCCTTCTCACAACTGGATAGATCTTCCAAACAAAAACTACACAAAGAAACTACAGAACTCAATAAAACAATCAATAATCTAGACTTAACAGAAATATACAGAATATTCCATCCTTCAAAAAGTGAATACAATTTATCTCTGCAGCACATAGATCCTTTTCCAAAATAATCATATGCTATGCCAAAAAGCTAGTCTTAGCAAATACAAAAAAAAAAAAAACCTAGAGATACTATGCTGCATTTTTATCTGACCATAATAGAATGAAATAAGATATTAATGACAGATTAAAAGCCAGAAGCTATTCCAAAACCTGGCAACTCAATAATATGCTATTGATTGACATATGGATAACAGAAGACATCAGGCAGGAGATAAAAAAAAATTCTTAGAGGTAAATGAGAACTCTGATGCAAAATATCAAAATCTCTGGGACACTATGAAGGCAGTGCTAAGAGGAAATTCACTACATTAAGGCCATTCATTAAAAGATGAAAAAGTCAACAAATAAATGATTTGACACTACATCTCAAAGCCCTAGAAAAAGAGGAACAAACCAACACCAAAAGAAGATGACAACAGGACATAATTAAAACCAGGGCTGAAACCAATGAAATTGAAACAAAAGAAACAATTCAAAAAATTAACAAACAAAAAGCTGGTTCTTTGAAAAAATAAATAAAATTGACAAACCCTTTGCCACCTAACAAGAGAGAAAACCCAAATTACTAAAATTCATGATGAAAAAGGAAATGTCAAGACAGACTCTACTGAAATACAGAGGATAATTAGAAACTATTTTGCAAATCTACACTCCAGTAAAACAGAAAATCTCAAAGACACCAACAAATTTCTAGGGGCATATGATCTGCCCAAACTGAATCAGGAAGACATATACAACTTAAACCGATCAATTTCAAGCAAGGAAATAGAAGAAGCCATCAAAAGCTTACCCATCAAGAAGAACCCAGGACCAGACAGATTCTCAGCTGAGTTCTACAAAGAAGAATTAATACCAATACTCCTCAAATTATTCCATGAAATAGAAAAGGACGGAACCCTTCCAAACTCATTCTATGAGGCTAGTATCACCCTGATTCCAAAACCAGACAGACACATCAAAGAAAGAAAACTTCAGACCAATATCCCTGAAGAACATTGATGCAAAAATTCTCAATAAAATTCTGGCAAATCACATACAAAACATATTAAAAAGATAGTGTACCATGATCAAGTGGGGTTCATTCCAGGGATGCAAGGTTGGTTCAACATATGGAAGTCAATAAATGTAATTTATCACATCAATAGACTTAAAGTCAAGAATCATATGATTATTTCTATAGATGTTGAGAAAGCATCTGACAAAATACAACATCTCTTCATGTTCAAAACACTAGAAAAACTAGGGATAATAGGAACATACCTCAACATTGTAAAAATCTATCTATGCAAAACCAAAAGCCAACATCATCCTCAATGGGGAAAAATTGGAAGAATTCCCCCTAAAAACAGAAACAAGATAGGGATGTCCTCTTTCACCACTTCTATTTAACATAGTCCTTGAAACTCTAGCCAGAGCAAGTAGACAGAAGAAATTAAAGGGATATGAATAGGAAAAGAAAAAGGTAAACCATCATTATTTGCTGACGACATGATTCTTTGCTTAGAGGATCCAAAAATTCCACCAGAAAACTTCTAGAATTAATATGAATTCAGCAAAATAGCAGGATATAAAATCAATACTCATAAATCAAATGCATTTCTATACATCAGTGATGAATCCTCTCAAAAAGAAATTAGAAAAACTACCCCATTCAGAGTAGCCCCCCAAAAAATAAAATATTTGGGAATCAATTTAACAAAAGAGGTGAAAGACCTTTACAATGAAAACTATAGAACACTAAAGAAAAAAACTGAAGAAGACCTTAGAAGATAGAAAAATCTCCCATGCTCTAGGATTGGCAGAATCCATATCATCAAAATGGCCATACTACCCAAAGTGCTATTCAGATTCAATGCGATCCCAATTAATATCCCAATGTCATTCCTTATAGGAATAGAAAAAGCAATCATGAAATTCATTTGGAAAAATAAAATATCCAGAATAGCCAAAACAATCCTTAGCAAGAAGAGTGAAGCAGGAAGGCATCACAATACCAGACCTTAAACTATACTACAAAGCTACTGTAACAAAAACAGCATGGTATTGGCACCAAAATAGACATGTAGATCAATGGTACAGAATAGAAGACACAGAGACTAACCCACATAAATACAGTTATCTCATACTAGAAAAAGGTGCCAAAAACATACACTGGAGAGAAGATAGCCTCTTCAAAAAACAGTGCTGGGAAAACTGGAAATCCATATGCACCAAAATGAAACTAAACTCCTTTCTCTCACCATGAATAAAACTCAACTCAAAGTGGATCAAGGACCTAGGGATGAGACCAGAGACCTTGCACCTAATTGAGGAAAAACTAGGCCCAAACCGTCATCATGTCAGATTAGGTCCAGACTTCCTTAACAAGACTCCTAAAGTGCAAGAAATAAAAGAAAAAAATCAATAAATGGGATGGATTCAAACTAAAAAGCTTCTTCTCACAAAAGAAACAATTAATGAAGTAAACAGACAGCCTGCATTCTGGGAACATATTTTTGCCACACGCACATCAGACAGAGCACTGATCTCCAGGATATATAAAGAACTCAAAAAACTTAATACCAAAAAAACAACCCAACCAATAAATGGGCTAAGGAGCTGAACAGACACTTCTCAGAAGAAGATAGACAATCGATAAACAAATATATGAAAAAATGTTCAACATCTCTAGCCATTAGAGAAATGCAAATCAAAACTAAGAATTCATCTCACCCCAGTCAGAATGGCAGTTATCAAGAATACAAGCAACAATAAGTGCTGGCAAGGATGTGGGGGAAAGGCACACTCAAATATTGCTGGTGGGACTGCAAATTGGTGCAACCAATCTGGAAAGCAGTATGGGATTCCTTAAAAAACTTGGAATGGAACCACCATTTGACCCAGCTATCTCACTCCT
>PVHX01008336.1:20797-84390 GCA_004024805.1 Geosciurus inauris | reverse complement strand
AGAAAAACCCAATTCACCTACTTCTGCATTTTCCATCTGCCCATAAATTCCTGGAAGCTTGTCACTTGCTCTGACAGTGCTTCTCCCACAGCTAACGAGCACCATGGTTCCTCCAGAGTATTCAAGGGACTGAACTTGTAATTTTATTTCCTGACCTTGGGCTTGTGGCAATCACTTTAAGTTTTCCAGCGGGTCACCGTGGTGCACGCCTATAATCCCAGCACTTTGGGAGGCTAAGACTGGAGAATCATGAGTTCAAAGCCAGCCTCAGCAAGGGCGAGGCACTAAGCAACTCAGTGAGACCCTGTCTCTACATAAAACACAAAATAGGGCTGGGGATGCGGCTCAGTGGTCGAGTACCCCTGGGTTCAATCCCCAGTACCAAAAAATAAAAGTTTTCCCTTCCACTTCCATCTAGAAAGATGATACACCTATCGTGTGTTATTAATCCTTTTGTTTCCACTTCATCTATTCCCTGATGACTCTGCTACTGGAGTTTGATCGAATCCACCCACTGAGTTCCCTAAATCCAGGATCATAATCAAGACTTGGTGGTGTGCCATCCCCTTGGCCCTGGCTGAGAAGAGAAGGAGGAAAATATTGGTCGTGGGAAAAGCTGTGGCTTCTGCCAAACCAAACTCTTTAAGTATTTTTAAGGTGAGCCTAATCTGGCCTTGGAAACCAGTATCAGCCCCAGATCTACAGTAGGAAAAATGTCACTTCTTATTAAATCCCCATGCCTATCTAGGTGGCTGGTTTTGAGCATAGTTTTGTTTTTGTTTTTGTTTTGGAAGTCCCCTGGTGACTAAGATTCTCCTGTGTGCTGAGCACTGAGATCCACCGATTTGGGCCACACTGACTGAAAGTAAGAGTTGTGAACTTGCTCAAGAGATGGAGGCTTCTCTGTGAGGCGGAACAGAGCTCCTGCTGGAAACCACATGTCCTTTCTCCTTTGGGTCTCGCCCTTATTCCACTTGACTCTCCAAGGGTGGAGGCAGAGGGGCTCTCTGTGGGAGGTGACCCCAAGCTCATTTGATCACTCTGGGTCTGGGTGGAAAGACAAGGAATTGGCACAAACAAGGTGTGTCTGCAGGGCCTTTGTCCCTCCTGCCAACACACAGGTCCTGATGGGAGGTCCAACTGTGTCCTTAAGTCCCATCTCAGAGGATCTTCTTTTGGGGTAGTAAGGTAGGGAAACCTTTGAATTTCCTTACTAGGCTAACCTGTCTGCCATTATCATGACCTGAAACCAGAAGCACATCAATAATGTCAGGTGGTAGAGATTCTCACATGGCAATATTGTTCCTGAATAAAGTAGAAGCCATGTGAGATTCAGGGAGTATACAGAGGACAAGGAGGAAGATTTCAGGGCAAGATCTGGAAAGTCCTGGGCAAGAAGCTCCTGAGAAACCTCTCTGCAATATTGAATCAGAGGTGAAGAGGTAAATAGTTACTTTCAGACACTTTAAACATTTCAGAGTGATTTGGGATTTCAATAGACTCCCTGATAGTGTAGCTCAGTGGTTCTAAAGTGAGTTCTGAGGGCCAGCTGCTTTGGCATCACCAGGGGACATATTGAACGTGAAAATTCTCTGACCCCATCCAGACCTGCAGACCCCAAAATGCTAGGGGTGGAGCTAGGCATTTGAGACCACTGTTTAGGACATGGGCTACCCCTCCTTGATGTTCAGTCAGTCACGTTTGCTAGATTTTCTTTGTACCTTTCTTAAGGAAAAAAATGTCCTTGTCAGTGTCTGTAGCACAGAGACGGAGAGAATTGATTGCTAGCTGTGGAGAGACTGTTCTATTTTTACATATTGATTTACTACCTTTCATTTTCCTATTCCAGCCTAAAGAATGGTATTCCTGGGCTGGGGTTGTGGCTCAGTGGTAAGCATTTACCCAGCACACATGAGGCACTGGCTTTGATCTTCAATAACACATAAATAAAGTTATATATATATTAAAAAGAAAAAAAAAAAAAAGAATGGCAGTCCCAATAGCCTACACTGAAGAGGGAAAGGAGGTGACAGAGAAGAAAAGTCATTCCCCTGCAAGTCCCCATAGGAAAAGTGCAGAGCATCCTTCCCTTTGCTACAGAAGCCCCAGGTACATTTGCTTTATGTGGACTTGCTTGGGTGGTGGTGAAGGGCAAGCAGAGTCTGCATAGACATCGTGCCTTTCCTGGACACCGTGCAGCTCCTGCATGCCAGATTCTGTCTGGGACAAATGAGCCAGAGACATAGAAAGTCAAGCACTTTGTACTTGAGGGTGAGCAAGGGCATCTGAACACATCAAAAAGGCATAACTCATGGGGTAAGTCTTAGTTCAGGCTGCCATAATTAAATGCCTTCAACTGGGAGGCTCATCAACAACAAAACTTATTTTGCACCATTTGGGAGGCTGGAAATCCAAAACGAATTCAGTGGTAAATTTGGTGTCTGGTGGGTGCCTGCCTCCTGGTTCATGGAGGGCTGATTGTACACAGTGTCCTCACATGGTAGAAAGTACAAGGGATCTCCTTGGGTCTCTTATAAGAGCATTAATCCCATTCATGGGGGGCCCATCCTTAAGACCTAGTCACCTCCTAAATGACCCCCTGAAACCATCACATTGGGGATTAGGCCTCAACATATGAAGTTGGATATATGTGTGCAAATATTCGGTTCATAATGGGAGATGATCATAACTTTGTCTTCTTTAGCCAAGTTGGGAGTGGGGAGGTGAGGTTGGAACTTACTTGATCCATATGGTCATGAGATGAACTGGGAAGATGCTGAGTGCTGGCATTTTCTCTTTCCTGGCATTGGAGACTCACCCTCTCATAGACAGGTCCTGCTTGACGTGGGAGGAAGAATCTCTGCTGCTGTGGCTGCCTATAACCATCAGCAGCTCCTTGCATACACTTGTAATTCTCCAGTTTCTTTCTCATCCACATGGACCTATCCTGGGTGCTTGTCCCTTTTTATATCTGCTTCCTCCTCTGAGAGCTGGACCATGACTATGCCTTACTTACTCCCCTGGGACCCAGGGCTCATTTAAAATGAGCTCCTAGGATGTTATGCTTTCCTCTGAACCCCTTGCAGCAAATTCCTACCATACCCTTGCTCCTCTTGCCGTAGATTCAGGTGGAACTGACTCAAGTCTGCCAACAATGAAGCTGGCAGGAGGAGTCTGATGCCACAAGACAACCCATACGCCTCAACCTGCTCAGCCCTCACTTTCCTCTGTCTGCCCGGAGTGAGCTTGCTACTTTTTACATCTTGCACACAGCTACAGGCGATAACCTGAATCTCTTTTGCAATGTTTATGGAGTCTGGAGGATTGTACTTGTCATGTCATCATTCATTTCATAACAGCCTGTTATCTCTCCAGTTAACCAGACCAACAGCCAAGGACCAAGTTCACATGGCAAACAAATGGTTTAGATGGCATCAGGATTGTGAAGGTTTGTGAAGAAGACATGTGCATAGAACTGCACATTAATTAACAGAGGCATTCTAGCGCTGCAAGTGTGTACAGGTCTCAGGTAATTTTTACTCAGCTTTCTTAGAAGCAAAGCTTACAATACAGCAGCCACAACAAAGAAATACGTGTCAATAAAGGTCTGTGGGTCTCAGGCCCAGGCTTGTCTTTCCATTGCTGAGCCACATGAGTTTCCAGGCCTCAGACCACCACCAGTGCTTGCCAAGTACCTAAGTACTAGAAACCCAAAGTTTACTTGTGGTGGGGAGTTCTTAGAGTGGTCAGCCTTAAATGTCAAAAGTCTCCAGGCTCCACCAAAACCAGATGCATATCATAAACCCAATTATTATTACTAAACATTACAGGTAGGCTAGTACATTCCTTCAGAAACCACTCAGGAACCCATGTTAAAACATATCATTTCTTAGCTGGGCACGGTGGCGCAAGCCTGTAATCCCAGCACTTAGGGAGGCTGAGACAGGAGAATCAGGAGTTCAAAGCCAGCCTCAGCAACCGCGAGGTGCTAAGCAACTCAGTGAGACCCTGTCTCTACATAAAACACAAAATAGGGCTGGGGATGTGGCTCAGTGGCCAAGTACCCCTGAGTTCAATCCCCGATACAAAAAAATAAAATAAAAAAACATTATTTATTTTTAGTTAATGCCTCCCGCAGCTCCAGGCGGGTCTGGAGGTAAAACGCGGTCAATCCAGACCAACTGTGATTAACCAGACTGAATGACATGACAGACATATTCTTCAGCCACAGGAATCTTCTCCAATCAATCTGCAAGGCTTGCAGCTCAGAGATAAACTAATGTGAGTACAAGCAGCCACATGACCTTGAAAAGCACTGAAAAGTGAGACACAGGTAATGTGGCCAAGGCATCTAAACAGTCCATTATTTGTACCACAATTATTTGTGGTTGTCTTTATGGAGGTCACAGTCCCCCTGAGGTCCCCTTAAGCATGCCAATGCTACTCCAGTGATACACAGGATTTGTGGAATGTGAATATTCAGGTGATACTGGTGTTGGAACAAGGAAGTGTGCAGAATCCTCGTATTAAGACATAGGGGCATCCTATTCAGCTAGAGGTCTGTTTCAGTCAACTTTTTTTGCTGCTGTGACTGAAATCGACCCAACCAGAACAATTGTAGAGGAGGAAAGTTTATTTAGGTACTCACGGTTTCAGAGGTCTCAATTCATGGACAGCAGGCTCCATTCCTTGGGGCTCAAGGTGAGGCAGAAGAACATCATGGTAGAAGAGTGTAAGGGAGGGAAACAGCTCACGTGATGATGAGGAAGTGGAGAGAGAGACTTCATTGGCCAGATACAAATATATACCCCATAGCCACGCCCCCAATGAACCACTTCCTCCAGCCACACACCACCTGCCTCCATCTACCACTCAGTTAATCCCAGCAGGGATTAATTCACTGATAGGTTAAGGCTATAACCCAATCATTTCTCCTCCAAATCTTTGTGTATGGTCTCACATGCAAACCATAACGAGGTCTTTCCAGGGAGTTCTCCAGGTTCTTCCCATCTCTCCTCATAACTATTCATCTTCCCATACTTTGCACTATTGTAACGATGGGAAAGAGTGAACTAGGTATGGAAAAGTAAGAAGGGAAGTTGTGCAACTCAACCTCTTAACAGTTTGTTCCTTTGGCTTAGTTGAAGTTGTTCCCTTGACAGCTTCTGTGGTAGCAGCAAAACTCCTGGAATTACTGTTTCCTAAGCTTTAATAGTTTAACAACTGTCTTAATCAAAGCAGGGAAACCACTGCCACTGGGGTCCCATGAAATGGAGCCACTATGTTTTTAGTAAAATGGCTTACTATACCTTATAATTTCCTAAGGTGTAGGGAATTGAACCATGCCCATGATAGCAAGATCTTGGGGGTTGCAGTAACAGGACAGACAGCCGAAGTCTCTGAAGGAGTACTCAGACCTCAGATGCTCCCCTTGGACTGTAATATGAAAGAGAAACTTCTGCTTTTTCCAGGCACTGAATTATTTATTGTCCCTCTTTGTTAACCATCTAGCTTTATTCTATGCAATACAGAAAGGGGCACCTAGAACTGGGATAATTTCATAAAGTGTGTGTGTGTGTGTGTGTGTGTGTGTGTGTGTACATGCACATGCAACAGATATTGTAGTTTGGTGAGCTGGGGTTATTTTTGTGGCAGGTCAGAATATTTTCATAACTGAGTAGGCATCAACAATAACTTAGAAGGCAGACTCAAGCCTACATGCTCTTGGGGAAGCAACTGGAAAGAGCCAGGATTTCAGTGCCTTGTTTCTTGGGGATGGTGGCTGATTTTAGCAGCCTCCATGGGCATCCCATCTGCATCCTCATGCCTTATTCATTCAGTGTACACGGCCCCGTTTCCCTCTGTCAACAGTACCATCTCTGCCTTTTGGGTGCGAGTCTGTGCTGAAGATGGGCTTCACTGCTCTGGGAGAAAGTACTGCAGGCCCAGGGTTGGAGGATAATTTGCTATTGAATCAACTGGATGAGAAGGAAAGTGGGGGAAGGCAGAGCACAGGCTTCAGCTCAGATATCTGGCTTTGAATTCTCCCTTCATTACTGGCTCTGTCACCTGGAGCAAATTATTCAAATTCTCTGTGCAGGAGTCTCTTCATTTAATGAAGAGAGGATACTAACAGCCTGCACCTCAAAGAAATGTTCTAAGACTAATCCATGCCAAGTTCCCATCACAGAGCTTTTACAGAGCTAGCCCTTAAGCACTGAGAGCTGTTATTGGTAGAAACATGCAGGTGTCCCCTGCCATCTGGCCATAATGGTTAGCTTTCCATTGAAACGTAAGTGAAGTGCCATATTTGACCAACAGGTAGGATTGCAAACAAGGTAGTTTTATGGCAGGGACTCTATGTGTAGATCTCCATGGATTCCTTTCTAGTGGAAGGTGAAAAAGTCCTGAGAAGAGCCCATGACTATGGAAGCTGCTTTTACCTGAGGGAGCACTGCCACCTTGTGGCCATGTTTCATACTTGCAGACCAATGTTGGCATGATGAAGTCGACTGAATGAAAATTGTTTAACTGCAACCTTCCCCTTATGGGTGCTTCTATAGCCTTCACCTTCATCTTGAGGAGTTCCTTCCTACATTTCTCCTTGCAAGTTCCTGGAACCTTGTGATCCTCCACTAATGAGTTCTGAAACCTCTGTGGCTCCTACTAAATATCACATGGATGCTTCTACGTTTGGAAGAATATATAATTATATGAGTCCAATAGTGAGAGGAAATTTGAGACCTACCTGTTACTTTGCACAGGCTCAGTATGCTTGTTGCGCCATGGAAGCCAATCAGTCAAGAGGCACAGTGGTGGCAGAGAGAATCTTACTAAGTTAAATTAAGTGGAAGATGTCAGGGATTCTCTTTCCTAAAGAACCATCTTGCAGAGGTGGTTTATACAGGAGATGGGTGATGGCAGGCTGGCAGGTGCCTTCTCACAGGTGGAGGTGTATGGTCAGATGATGCACCTCTGATCCTAATGGCCTAATCAAGAGATGCTTTCCAGTTCTGCAGATCTCAAAAACAAAGCTCACTGCTCGAGCTATTGTCACTGCTTAGTTGACACCAGGCAGTTCCTAACTTACACAATGGACAGGGTAGAGGGGGTAGATGCCCTGAGGCCCTCTTGCTGACCACCAAACCTGGTAATGAAAGAAAACATACTTCACCTGGTGATTTTGAAAGACATGAGCCACAGTTAAACGAGGCGGCATAAGGTCTCAGTGCTCAGCCTCAAAACTTGTTATTGAATCCTCTGTTAAGTCCAAACTTAGGCTTTTGCTGTCACTCTGCACAATAAAGCTTCTGATGGTCAAATGAATGAATCCCTTGATCCTGACCTAAAATTAGACTCCCAACAGATGTAGATTTTATTCTTTCCTATTTTCTTCTCAATCTGCTTAGCTCCCATCAGAGGGGCTCACTAGAGAACTAAGTGGAGTTGAAGTGGTGACTAACCAAACCCATGAAGTGAGCCAGGCATGGTGACGCACGCCTGTAATCTCAGCACTTTGGGAGGCTGAGACAGGAGAATTGCGAGTTCAAAGCCAGCCTCAGCAACGGTGAGGTGCTAAGCAACTCAGTGAGACCCTGCCTCTATATAAAACACAAAATAGGGCTGGGGATGTGGCTCAGTGGTCAAGTACCCCTGAGTTCAATCCCTGGTACAAAAAAAAAAAAAGCTCACAAAGTGGTGAACTGATGTGCTGGGCAAGCACACAAAAGCTCTTGCAAATAGCAGAACCCCCAGAACCACCATATGCATCTGCAGCTTATATATCATGAATCCGTTTCCCAGGCTTTTTTTTTTTTTTTTTTTGGTAGTGCTAGGGATTGAATCCAGGGCCTTGTGCATGCTGGGAAAGCAACTGTACCAAGCCACATCTCCAACCTCATCCTCTAGTTTTCAAACATTAAGTGGTAGGACCAGACCTATTTGTGTCTTATGAATCACTCTGGACCATGAGTTCTCTGGGCCAGTGGGAGCAGCATCTTCAGGGAACTACGTTGAAAATTCTCAGGCTGCTCTTCAGACCTACTGAATCAGAAATTCATGGGAAGGGCCCCATCTGGGTATAATGAGCCTTCCAGATGACATGGGCCTCACATTTGAGAACCAGTGCCCACAACAGGCACATCGATGGTACCTAGTGGAGACCACTGCAGAATCAGAATGTTCTAGAAGTGCATGGGCAGAGAAAAATAGAGATTTGCAATTTTATTCCAGTGGTTCAGAGTCCACCTTCTGTGAATTTAGAAGTTTGAAAAACTCGCTTATCACAGATGAGATCACTTTTTCTTGGCAGAATAAATCTACACTGTGCAAACATTCTTCTTCCTCCCAGGGAAGGTAGGATGCTTTTAAAAATTGCCCGTGTGGCATCACCAGGTATTTCCTGGGACCCTGATCTTTCCTTTGGTGTCATCTTGTACATTTAGAACCTTCTGAGTTCTCCTTTTCAGTTCCCCCATGTTCTCTGGGTCCCCCATAGCCCAATTCTGAATTCTGTATAGGTTCTGTGCAGGGAGGGGCATAATCACCTAGGAATCCTGTAATTAAAATGAGCAATTCTTCAAGGTAACCTCATCACCCTACCCATGCCCTGATGATAGTCATCTTGCCACCATCAAAACACGGGGAGATGAACCTGGGGTAACAGACATAGACCCCAACCCTTCCCACTGATGCTCTATCGCGGGCCCACAGCCTGCATACCTGCCCTTGGCCTAGTGAAGTCTTGAAGCCTTAACATGGGAGGGTCGTGGTTAGAGCCTGTCCACTACGAATCCCAAAAGACTTGTATCCAGACTATCTCAGACTCCACGTCCCTTCTCCACCAGTCGAGGAAACTGGCTTCTCACAGCCTGAGCTCCCAGTGCCTCCACCCACCAAATCTCCACCTACCAAATCTCAGTCCTCTGTTCCTTGACTGACCTGGCTCTGCCTCAGGCCCCCAAATCCAGGACTGTCTCCACAGTAACCACAGCTCACAGCCCCTGGTTCCTGGAGGGCAACCCCAGAGAAGCTTTCTTCCTTTATTAGTGGGTGAACTAGAGGCCATGAACTGTTGACATGAAAGACTCTTTTTTCCAATTAAAGGCATGTGGCAGCCAGGCGCAGTGGCCCATGCCTATAATCCCAGTGACTTGGGACGCTAAGGCAAGAAGATTTCGAGTTTAAGGCCAGCTTCAGCAACTTCGCCAGGCACTTAGTGACTCAGCGAGACCCTCTCTCTAAACAAAATACAAAAAAGGGCTGGGGATGTGGTCCAGTGGTTAAGTGCCCCTGGGTGCAATCCCTAGTACCAAAAAAATGCATGTGGTCCCCTTTTCTCCAAACTTACTCTGGGTTCATTTCCCTACTCCTTACCTAAGCCCCTACTCCTCTTTGGCTAGAGCTTTATTGTGGTATAATTTGCATAATACAATTTGCCCTTATACTATTCAATGATTTTTACTCAATTTGGAGTTATGCAACCACCACCATTTAATTTTAATGCATTTCCGTATTTCTGTCACCATATCCACCATCACTTCTGATTCCACTTTGACAACAGTGAGGATGCCAGGGCCATCTTCTCCCACCATCTCCAGGGAGAGATGATACCAAAGACAAGAGCCCAGAGAAAGTTCAAAGAAACTTTTTGGCTGCTCCCACGCAAACTCCATTCCTCCTGACTTTCACACCACACCTGTGCAGGGAGGGAAGGAGAGGAAAGGAATACACTGGTCCCTCCGTGTCCTCAGGGATTTGTTCCAGAGGGGTGCCAAAATCTGTGGATGCCACAGACCACCTTGTATATTGAGAAGGGGCTTTGGGGACAGTCTGTTACAGCAGTGTTCCACCAACTAGGATTATCTCCTTCGTCCCATATGTGAAGAAACAGAGGCTGTCTTACAGAGGCAGGGGCCAAGGGCACTGACTGGCTTGCTGCTCAAGGTTAGGCCAGTCTTCCAACCTCCCCTCACAGTTAAACAAGTAGCCATCCTTTATAAAAACACAACACACATCGGGTTTTTAATGAGAAAATAACTGTATACTTGCATTGAATGCCTCACAATCACTATAAAACCAAAGCAGGATAATAACATTGAAGTGGTTAACATACACAGGAAAGCTAGATACAGAGTATAATTTTCAAACACAGTATTGCTGCTTTTTTCCCTCCTCCAATAAAAAAAGAAAGAAAATGTCATATGGATAAAGAGCAACACAAAATCAAAATTGGCAGCTCACTGAAGGCTGAAAATTCAGGAAATTGGTTCTGTAACTAAAACTGGATATAGTCACCATCTCTAATACTTAGGCTATGTTTTTTTCAATACATAGTTTAATTAAATCCATTCTTCAGTTGGAAAAAAATGTCTTCAGCAACAAGTCAACACTGCTTTAGTGTTCCTTGTTATGAGTATATATATATATATGCGTGTGCGCGTGTTTATGTGGACACTGATCTATAGACTGCTTCTATGTCATCGCCTAGGGTGGGCAGCATGCATGGGTAATTGCATTGGCATCCAAGTAGAACTCAACCCGACCTCTGTCACTGACAGACCCTGTTTCCATAATTTCTGGATGAGAGAACCCAGGCGTGTCAGTAGTTAAATAGGCTCCAGAAGAAACTGAACATCTAGAAACACTGTAGCAAGGAATTCTTTCCGGAAGGATCTAACATTTGCAAAATCTAAACATTTGTTATAGTTGACATCAACAAGCTTGCAAGCTATTTGAGGGTGGGGCGGAGCATGGGAGGCAGAGAGCTTCCTGATCCTCTTTCTCCTCATGGATTAGGCAGGAATGACTTTTCTCCAGGGGATTGTTCCATCTTCAGGAAGCTACAGGGGTTCATGTGGGATCCTAGAGCCTAGAACAGTGCTGTGTCCCTGGTGCAAGCATGTGGTGGGGGTAAGGGGGGATGTTTCTTGAATGAATAAAAAACCAAGAGCACAGAGAAAACCTGGCTCTCCCCAGGAAACCGTAATTTACATTTTAATAGGAATGTAATGGGATTGTCAGTGGGTTCGTCAAGGACATAGTCAAAGATATAGAGGCCACAGTAAAAACAGCTACATGGCGCCAGGCGCAATGGCACACGCCTGTAATCCCAGCACTTTGGGAGGCTCAGACAGGAGAATCGCGAGTTCAAAGCCAGCCTCAGCAACGGCAAGGCGCTAAGCAACTCAGTGAGACTCTGTCTTTACCTAAAACACAAAATAGGGTTGGGGATGTGGCCCAGTGGTCAGGTACCCCTGAGTTCAATCCCTGCTACCAAAAAAAAAGCTCCATGACTACAGGAAACAGTCCCAGAAATCACATCTGTTTCCTCACCTACCCATGGAGCGTGGCCCAAGGGATCCCAGCTCTAGAGCTCTCTATTATTCCTTAGGCAATCAGTGCTTCTTGTTCAATCAAGTCTGCCTGGAAAGCAATTCCATGGGGCTTCTTAAGTGTTCCAGCTGCCAGCTCTTCTCCACTGCGGCTGTCATGTGGGTACAAGATTCCCTTCCGGACGGAACAAAAGTCTAAGGTAAGTAGTGAGGATGGTGCCCTCTTGTGAAAAATGGGTGAGTTAGTCTATACCCTGTCTGTGCTTTCTAGGAGGGTCCACATCTGTCCCAAAGCATGGAGCACAGTGTATTTTCTGAGCAACCCATAAAAGCAGCCTACTGGCTGCCATCCTGACCACCACTGTGCTTGAGGCCATAAGTGCTCCTGCCTCCCCTGCTCCTCTCCACGTGTCTCCCTTGGGAATGCCCCTCATTGTTTAATCCTTAGTCCAGAAATCTGGGACCTCTCACCAGAAATCCTCAGACAATGGCGGTTCTCCTTCCTGGGCGCTCCCATTCCATGCTGCAGGACTTCTGATCTAACATGGATGTCAATTTTCTGGGAATGCCTGTCTCTATGCCAGCCTCTCCCACTATACAGTGAACTCCTAGTAACAGGGATCTTATTTGTTCAGTGTCCCAGTGGCGAGCACTCGGCTGAACGTTCAGGAGAATGAACCATCCCAAGATGGTGCCAACAGCCCCCGTGCAATGTTGGCTATAATCTGCAGAATCTGGCTGCACATGACAGGTTCCCCAGGCACTTTGAAAGATCTTTAGGGATTATTGGCCAGTTCCATCTTTTTACTTTGTGCCCACTTTGTGAATAAACTTTCCCTCAAAGTCAACGCTAGCAAAGATTAAAAAAAAAAAAAAGCAAAGATAATGTGTCACTACATACAAGTTTTGTGGAACTGCTACTTATTAGAATAACATATTAGAGCTTATGACATAACACTATGAAAACAAAAAAACCCAATTTTAATGAGATCTAATTTAATTATTGCTTTTTTTTTAAAAAAAAAATAGTTTTAAAACAAAGGAAAAATAACGAAGGCTGGTTAGTTATTTTCTCATGGTCAGAAATAGATCATTGTCTCATCCAGAAATTTAGGGCACCCAATTATTGAATGCCCTTATCATATTGCTTTAAATGACAGAAAAGAGTAAAGCTGGCATCCTCTAGCGTATACTAAGCATGAATCCAAAGCATGGGAATAAATAGGATACGTTCCTAAATGTCAAATTACAAAACTACTCAAAACTCTGCAATTGTGATTCATGCAAATACCACGTTAGGTCAATGTCATATTACAAATACTGCATCAGCTTGGTGCCTTTATATCCCTTTTCATAAAAAAGAAATTCTCACTCACTCCTGATGCTGGCAAACAGCTTTGGAGGAAATAACTGTACACCCAGGTGTCATGGTCAATTGAAATTTAACACACACATACACACACACACACACACACACACACACTCGTGAACATACACTCATTATACAAACACACAAAGGTGTACACACACACACAAACACACACACCCCATCTTTAGGATTTGAAGCTGATTCCAAGCCTGCACTTAAAATTTCTATTCTATATTTTTCTCTTTATCATCCTAAAAAGCACTCAGCCAAAAAATAATCTCCTTCTTTTCTCATTTTCCCTCCTTCCTCTTTCTCCCCCTACTTTCATTGACTTTAATGTTTCCTTTCTATTGACCTCAAACATTCCTTCCTTCTTCCTACTACCTCTAAGGCTCATTTTATAATACAAAATAGTTATAAACACTTTTTTATTTCTTGCCATCTACCTCTCTAAGGCAGAGTTTGCCCTTTTTTTTTTTTTTTTTTCAATTATTGCCATCTAAAAATACCCCTTCCATCTTGAACCAAGCTGTTCAATGTGTACAGGTTTTATTCATGTTTATATTCCCCTATCCCATCATAAAAATAGTTGTTGCCCACTAAATATAGTTTTCATGTGAAGAAACGTAATTGTGAAAATGTGTTCTTCTAAACTACAGATCAGTCAACAATATAAGCAGACAAGATCCTAAAGCTAAAATAATCCATTTGCTTTGGCTTTCTCCCCCACCTTCCTCAACCTCCTAGTGTAGAAGAGACTGCATCTGCCACATGAAGATATATTGTCTTAAAAATATGGATTTTATGCATTGCAATCATTAATTGCTCCCAATTAAAAATAATTGAAGAGAAATATTATCATAACTGCCTCTTTGGGGCAACCACGGAGAGGAACACCATTCGTTGTTTGGCTGCTGGAGAAAATGGTGTCAACCCAACACCTTGGATGCTGTGAGCAAGAGGTGGGAAGCCAGAGCAGAGAAATACCCTGTGCCACACAGATGGCACCAACCTGGGCCTTACTGCTCACTAATGGCCTTATCATCATGGTCCGTCCTCATCACCCTCCAAGGCTGGTCAAAGTTCTGCCCTCAGCAAATATGTTGATTTGCTTGTAATGTCTATCTTTTTGGATCAACTGTGGACTGGTCCAAATCCAGAGGCTTCTTTGAGTCCCGAAGAAATCCTTTCTCTTCTGACTCCTGGGTCTCAGGATTGGGTAGGTGGACTTCCTTTTTGCTTGATGCTTCATCATCATGTGTTGCCGTTTCTGGTCTACAAAAGGATTGCTGAGTTTGTATGCACTTTAATAAATAGTCCATCAAAATGCTTTGATGTGATCATGTCTTTGTTTCTTGGTCTCCCAAGAACCAAAGACGTATCCTGGGCTGAAGGAAGTTTATTCATTGTCCTCTTCCTCCTGGTTGGCATAGATCCCTGCCTCCCAGCGCAAGGCCAGTGCGCTCTTCCTTCGATTAACCCGGGTGGCCTCAAGGACCTGAGGAAAAAGGGGGAAAAAATTACTCAGGGTTCATGGCTGCTAATTATGTACATGAACCAACTTCCTATTTCTTTCCTCCATTTTCTCCCTCAACAGCATCAACATGAATGGCAAGTAATAAAGTGTTTGGTTCTGCTGGGGGTAGGGAGAATAGGGAGTAGAGACTGGAACTGCATTATCCAATAGGGTGGCCACTGTGTGCACACACAGCTGCCAAGCACTTGAAACATATGGCTGAGAAACTAAATATTTAACTTAATTTGATTTTAACTTATTTAAACCTAAATAGACGTGTTGGCCAGTTATCATGTTGGACAGCACAAGGACAGACCCGCTTAAGTCTCTTCATAAACAAGCAGATCAGAAAGTAATTCCTAACTATTGGACCAGTGTGGATTCAAGCCAAGCTTTGTGGGTCTATGTAAGCTAGGATCATATTTGTATCACAACAATCTACTCTGGCACAGTTAAACACAAAGAGTCAGTAAGTGAAAAATAGAGCTTTTCGGATCAATAAAAAGCAATCTCGGCATTTTGATGAAGTTTCAGGGCCGTGTGTACTAATAAAATCAAAGGGGACAACATCAAGGACAAGTAGGCTTGCCACCATTGAGGTGGGTCCCTCCTTCCCTCCTGTTCACTAGCATAATCTGCTAACTCCTGAGTGGAAGACTTTAGCCAAAATGTTTTAGCTCTAGTCTGATTAAGATGAGGTCCAGATGGATGGCATTTAGGTGGCCAACACATGAGAAAAGGCCCGAGGTCGTGAAACTGCAGTAAAAGCAAGCCCAATCATGACAGCCAATTACTTGGCCATCAGTTTAGGGTGCGGAGTTTCTGGTTTTAAAGAAAAGTCCAGTAGAGCCAGTACTGGTTGGTTTTCCAAACTGCAATGGGCCTTACTTATTCTAAAAATAATCATTCAGGCAAGGGACACTGATGTTGGCAACTCCAGAGAAGCAGGGAGATGCAGGTTACAGGCAGGGCTGGGAAAACAGGCATCAAAAGCAGATTCTAGGGAGATTAAAGGTCTGAGGGTCCATCTCAACCTGCTTCTGTGCATCTTTGTCAAATGCATGGATGATCTGGAGCTTTGATGTGACTTCCTCTGCAAAGCCCTCCCTATTCCCCCTGAGCAGGGAGAGCTGGGATGCACTCAGTCATGTCTGCTGAAAGAATGATGCTTTGTTAAGCACCTAAGCCATGTTGTAAAGTATCCCATTTATAAGCACACAGAGGTCCCTTAATATCTAAGAAAAAGAAATTAGAAGAAATAATACTTCCAGATCTGGTATAGTGCAAGTAGAGCATTTTTCTGGCTAATGTGTGTTAACATGGAACTAAACCAGAACTGGACTGGACCTGTGAGGCCTGGGCCCTGTTTCCAGTTTTGTCCATTGGCGTTCATCTTGTTATTCTGAATTTCTTTATTCATAAAATGAGGGCTGCATCTGTCCTACTTTGCTGGCTTTCTCAGGAGGCAGTGTGGACTCTGGAGTCCAGGCAGGTCTAGGTTTAAATCCTACTGACTATGTGACCTTGGAAAAGTCACCCCTGTACCTCAGTGTCCCCATGTAACATAGGATCATAAAACCCACAGTTGACCTGAGGAATAAATAAGCCAATGTACATAAGGCATTTTAGCATAATTCCACTTGAACAGTAAGTTCTCAAACAATAATTATATCTAACATCACATGAAAGGATTTGTAAACTATGAAGTGGAAGATAAGCAGCAAGCATCTATACAAAGAATTCTGTGCTGTGTAAAAATGATCAACTGTTTGCCTTTTGGACTGCGATACAAGCTGAAAGATTTCCCAAAAAAAGCTGGAAATAAATCAAAGATTTTGAGAATGAGAGTCACCATCCTTTTCAAATGTTCCTGTCTTGTCATTGAAACCCTATTTTAATACTCAATCAACTTGAGCAGATTTAACTTGCTGTGATCTTCAAGAACTCATGGTATAATCCGTCTGTCCATCCACCTTACATGTATTTACTAGGGTCCTACCAGTCATCAGGGAGAGTGTTGCATGTTGGGGACAGAATAGTGCCTTTCCTCATGGAGCTTAGTCAGAAAAACAACAACAACAAAACGTGATGGGCGGACAAACAATACTCCTAATTATGGGAATAGTTAGCAGAGTTTGGATTTGAACACCTACTGGTCAAGAGTCCAAACTTGCATCAGTAATGAGTTCTCCTGTCTTAATTCATTTCTCTTAATTTGTATGATCACCTACTTAATATGATGTGAATTTCTGATGAAATCTAAACTCCTTGGTATTAGCATAGACAAGACAATAAAAGAATTGCCATTGAAATAGCTGTGACCTCAGCATAAAGCTGTCTTTGGGTTCATAGGTCCTGCGATCCAGGACTGCACTGGAGTAAAGCCATTTACAGTTGGCCTTTGAGGATTCGAAACCAGGTCCTTGGAGTAGGTATGGGTGAGCGCTTGCTCCTTAATTTAAAATTCAGACATACATGTATGTGCACACATGTGTACATGTGTGTAAATCTCTAGCAAATTTAGTGTTATTACTTCGATTATTGCATATTAACTTTCTAAAGTCTATGCCTTTCTTTTCTGGACTAAAAGCACATGCCTCTAGGGCTATAATCATAGTACATGCTCACATCACAAGTACTATAAACCAGCGACTGTTCGACTCCCTTGGACAATTCTATGAAATTCAGGCCATCGTGACTCCCATTTTACACAACAAGACTGAAACACAGGGAGGTCAAGTAACTTGCCCAGTGTTGCCTAGTCGGTAGGAAGAAAAGTCAAGATTTGAATCCAGCAAACTCTGGGTGCTGAGTTGATGCTCAAAGCCGCCAGGCTTTGCCATGACAACGTGGAGGGAGAAGCATCAGAAAAGAACAACACACTCTCTCCATGGAAATGAAGAGAAAAAAATATAAAAACTAAAAAATAATAAATATGAAAGAATACCAAGACCTGATTTAAGTTTGTTTTTGTTTTCTCACAGATTAATTCAAATTCAGAATGATGATTGGGGGAGGGGGACCAATTCTCTCTGAGCAATCCTCTAATATTCTTTTTGTCTTTGGATTGTGTAGTGCACAGCTTAACTTCAATGGCAATGAGTATAGGCAATTTTCTTTGGGGGGGATGTGAAGTAAAAGATATGTTCATGAGTTACCCCTCTAATATTAATATTGTATCCCCTTACTTCCTCTTCGGTAAAAGTTACACTGGGTCCAATTCTATAGTCCTTGGATATATTTGACCAAATTTTCACTGTTCTAAACTATACTGACTGAAATAGGAGATGAGATTAGGGTCTAATTTAATTGCCATTCCCTAGATGAGAACCACAACTGGACAATGAGGAAGGAACATGGAATGGTATTCTCAACATTCATTTTGTGTTATGAACAAAAATTGCAAATAACTGATAGCTCAAATCTATAGTTAAATGTGATTATTTTGCTAAACGGTGATATATACACACACATACATGCATGTATATGTACATGTGATGCCATAAGTTTGGCACAACTGAATTAAGAATAATTTGCAATATTTAGGGAATGCAAGTACATTATAGCCCACACCCAGTTCTTCTATTAGGAAAATTATTTTCCTAGGTGCATGGAGAGACGTGCAGTAACATTCAGTGAAGCATTGTTTATAATGGCAAACAAAAACAAAAACTGGAAACAGCCTGTATTTCCATCAATAGGAGAGTGAACAAATAGTGATATATTCATTGAATGGAATACTATACAGCAGTTATACTGAATGCGCTAGAGCCACAGGTATCAATACGGGCATACCTAAAATCAACACAGACAGCAGAGTCAGCAGCAGAGGCTACCACAATATGACTTACCACTTATAGAAAATTTAAAATCATGCAAAAAATTGGACATTGTTTAGGTGTGCATACATATGTAGTATAAAAGCATGCATGAAAATGAACATCAATGCCAAGAACAGTTACCTCTCAGGAGAGAAAAGGTGTGACAAAGAGACTGAGCTATAAGAACTGGGAGAAGAAACAAGAGGGCTTAAGTTGTATTTGCAACGTGAATCTCTTTTAAAAATATTAAGCAAATGCTATGAAATAATAAGAATGGGCAAAGCTGGAGGAGTGGGTTTTATTGTCTTATTACATCTTATGATTGGGGACTTTGCGTGCCAGCTTCATGACATTAGGAACTTTTGTTTTGCTGACTGCTATGTTCTCGGAAACACAGAACACGTGGCACATGGTAGAGCCTTAATAAATTGTAAACTGGGTGAGTGAATAATGACTTGCTCTACAATTCTGTATATGTGAAATACTTCCTTTAAAATAAAAATTAGTGCAGAAACAAAAATGTGAAAATACTGTGCTTTCTCTTAGCGACAAAGGAAAATTTAGAAAAAAGAAAAACATGGTGCTTTCTCATAGCACACATATTTATGAAATCTGTGTAAGTTGGAGAAGAAAGAAAGAGACCTTTGGGGAGGCCAATGCTTCAAGAAGCTTCCAAAACAAAAATACAAGTTGAAAGATCAGAAGGATGGGGGTAAGGGATTGGTTCATATTTGGGATAACTCATCCTAAATCCATGGAATGGAGGAGCTCTCTGGATTTGTGTTAAGGTAAGAAGTACCAGTTGGAATAAACAGCTCAATCCACATGAGTTGCACTATTTTCTAACTAGACCAGAAGAGATTTGCTACTAATGCCTAAGAAAACTAAAAGAAGCCAAAGAGCCCATCAATTGTGCCCTCTAGTTCAAACATCTTCCAGATCTGTGGGTGGGCAAGGTCATCTCCAGTCCCACCACACTGCACAGCATAGCACAGCGAATCATCCTTGCATGGAGTCCGGCATCGTGAGGCAGTCCCCTGATTCAGAAAAGGCAGGGGGAAATCCACATGGAGACAAGCCGTTTTTCTTGCCATTCTCGTGTAACACATCAGGAAACGGCAAACCACACCACCATGCACCTGGATGCAGCATGCACTGAGACCCAGACAGACAAGTTGAAAAGTACCTCCGAGGTCACCTTGCAAGACAGTAACTTAGAGGTGTACTAGCAGAAAGGGAAAAGACCAGGGTTAGTACACAGCAGACACACTCACAGAACACCCCGCGGCTGGAAACCCACACCACACCAGGGGCCAGCGGGAGGGAAAGTCACTTCAGGAGGCCACCACACACCCACACCAAGACTGGCTTCATCTGATATTGGTTTATTTCCACGTCTGTATCTCTTGGAACAAGTAGATACCCTATTATCCTTTAATAAAAATATCAGATAAGCCACACTTTGTTAATTCAAGATGTTGCTTTCACTTTCCACACTTTGAATTAATGGGATTCTTTCCCCTCTCTGGGCTGCCAGCGTGGCCCTGGGCAGCCATTTTGGATTTGCCAGACTCTGGAGCCAGCTTTTCAAAAAAACTTTTCTTGTAGGCCTCTCTGAACCTTGAGGTTCACGCAAAGAAGACCCTAATCATAGATAGGAGCTGTCTGGAGTGTACTTTTGTGGAGGCAGATTCTCTGAAACTGACTAAGGAGGGTACTGCCTTGGGTGACCACATACATGGCCACCCTCATCAGAACCCTGGAGGTCTGCCTAAGCCCCTGGAGTGGGGTGGTCCTTTGATCATCAGTTATGATGATTACTTAGAATTCATATGAGCACTATGATACTAAAATAATTTTAGTTCTTATACAAGAATAAAAGGCCTCTGTAAGAATCCATGGGGGCTGGGAGGAGGGGATTGGGGGAGATCCAACTATGGGAAATGAGACAAAAGGACCAATGTGAGACAGTTTCTTCCAGAATTGTGGCAATGACCTGCATTTACACTGCTTAGGGCATCTGAGGTGTTGGCTTGTTTGGTGTACTGGTAGTCACAGACTTAGTACACCAGAGTCTGTGGGCTCACGTATCAGTGGGCATCAACAGTTTCTTACATATTATATGTAAAAATTACAGTTCTGAAGTGATCAGACTAATGGCTGGGAGATGAGCTGGAAGCTCTCCTCTCCTTTGCACCTTCCCTGAGGTGTGAGTGAGAGCCCGAGAAAAAGAACGGGCAACACAAAGTATCCTTGGTTGTGGCTGGTCCTCTAGAGCCTGGGGAAGGAAGGGGCACTAGGGCAGATGGGCTTCCTTCACCCACATCTCTCCATGTGTGACTTCATCTAGAGGGAAATGGGAGGGGGCAAATCTTCTAGAGAAGCAGGAAGTGCCAGCCCCCAGTTTTGATATATCTCAGGGAACTGATGAGGCTTTCTCTTATTCAGAAACAGGCAAGGGTGGCTGGAAGATCTTTCAGTAATAGTGTCAGGCAGAGGGGAGGGAGGGAGGGAGGGAGGGAAGGAGAAAAGGAGGGAAGGTGGGGAAAGGAGGGAGGGAGACAGAAAACACAGGAAAACCCTACTGAGTAGATCTTGTGCTGGAAGTAAAGATGGGGACTGAGCACACAGGAGGCTCTGAGCTGACTTGGGCCACCTCCCTTCAACTGGAAAAGGGGGAGAAATCTACCAACATGTTCAAGAACACCAATGACTCAATGAGCCCTCACCGTTACCTTCCTAGGCCCAGGTCAGGTTGTGGGAACGAATGGCCAGAATAGCGTTTACTTAAATGCAGTCACGCAATTCATAATGGACTCATGAATCCATTTCCTAAATGGCTTCTTGAGGCCTGAAGGAAAGCAACCCAAATAGCTCATCATTTGTGCCCTCCAGCTTCACCGTCCTCCAGATCCACAGCGGGCAGGGTCTTCTCCATCCCCACCTCAAGTCAGCTCCTGTGCAAGGCACAAGAAGCTCTTTAGGAAACTATGACTCATCTGTCCATTATGAGTTGCATGACTGACCAGAGATGGCATCAGACCCAGATGAGGGGGCATTTCCAGTAAGATAACAATTCCAGATAAGAGAAACCTGCAATGAAAGTTGGATGGGCACATCTGGGCATGCTGCAAAATTACCAGGTTAAAGAAGTGAATGATTAAAGGGATGAATGGTGAGGCTGGTACAGGGCTGCGGCCTCTCAGAGGGAACCGGGTCTTTTTCTAATATATAAAGACTCTGGTAAACTGCCCTGGGTGTGGGGGTGGCCATAGCAACACTCCTTCCTCAAAAAATTAGCCAAGGACTCCACTAATGAGTGGGCTGAGGCCTTGAGCATGGAGACACCCACTGGTGTTCATGCAGAACAAGGAAGCCCATCCACGTGGGGGAGGAATTTGACCACAAAGGGAGCACCTTACTCAAGTTCTATTAAGTATAGCCCTTTGAGGATATTTGGGGGGGGGGGGGGATGTTCCTCGTGTCACTGGCCTTTTTCTCTCACCAACTGCAAAATGAGCTTCCTGAGCCAGGGGCCTCCTGGCCTGTCTTGTATATTTTTTTTCATTAACTGGGAAAATTGGAGAGAGCGGGGCCCCACGCTATGGACAGCTCTACACACTGTCACTGCTCTGATGTGATTAGGGGGACACTGGACCTGTTTGAATGACAAGGATCAGTTTTCTTCAGTTCTGTTGGCAGAATTCTTTCAGGAAAACTGCAGGCTTGGTTCATGCAGGCTCCTTCTCTTTCTTCTGACCTTCATGCTCATTGATATCAATCAATGCATCTGACGTACCTTACCATAGATGCATCCCAATTATTTGTCATTTTTGTTTTTAGGTCTGCATTCTCTTTGGGAAGCATAGCAAGTAAGAATTCTTTTTATTCAATTTATAAACGACTTGCTACTTTCTAGGCTTGGGTTTTGATCCTGGGGAAGGATCCACAGGATACTTAAAAATGTGGTTTCTAATTTCCAAAAGGGCAAGCAGAAAGGCTGCCAAGGGGCTTGCTGGAAGGAAATGCTGGCTGGTAAGATGACAGGGCAGATGCTGTATGGCACTGGGTGACACTGGGGACACCAGTGTGAGCCATGTGAGGTTCTTAGCGGGTGCACAATCTACAAAGCCATTTTGCCCTGCTAATAATATATGTGCATGGAGCAGAACAGAATTAGTTTATCTTTAGAAGAACTGTCCTTAGCTTCTAGGGATAAGGAAGCCAGGTATATAGCCAGCTACCAAGCAACCCATCTGCTCTCTGTTATTATCCCTCTCATATAAGAGACAACTACTGAGAAATGGAGAAGTGGGGAGGAAGTTTATTCATTCCTACAGGCAAACTTCAAAACATTTTCCAGTGACTGATGCAGATATAACAGAAAAGATCCCCTAAACCAGAAGGACTAGGAGACAGGCTGAGGCAGCCCTGAAATTCAGTCTGACTAAAAATCACGTAATTGCTTTAGAAGCAATCCGAGCATATGTTTTTGAGATTGGATCTCTGAAAAGGGGAGACACTGGATAAGTTTTGTCCTGTTCTTAAAAGAATTTTCAAAAACATACTTGGTTCGATTGTAACGTCAGTTCTATTTCAAAACACTGGGCCTTGAGTCCAAGACCTGGAGATAGCAACAGCTTGATTAGTTCGTAGACTTTTTTCTTATCTGAAATGTTGATTTACTTGGGCAAAATAGAGGCAGGAAGCTGTCTCTTCACTGTGTAAGGGAGGGACAATTCGAATATTGAATAAAATGCTGACTCCATACTTTCCCTTTGGCTTCATTAATACCAAAGGGAAATCCAGCCTGGCTGGCATTCATGAGGTGGCTGCCTGAGTGTCAGAGCAGGCACTAAGGCGACTTCAGCCCTCTGCCTATGAAATGACTAAGAACTGGCTCTTCCCTTCTGTGTACAATGTTTCTTCTCTAATATTTACACTCCAACACAATAAGCAGGCTTATGTGATACACAGGGTGTGCTTGAAAACATTTGAACGGGTCACTACTAAGAGGGTCTACTTGATCTTTCCCACCCACATTGTAATGTGAGGGACCCACTCGGCTAACCTCCACCCAAGCTGCTGATGTATGTTCTGGACACACTTATCTGCACCATCCTTTAAAACAGCCATAGGCAACCAAAAATACCTAAATGTGAACTCTGTACCAAAACTGGGGCTGCAAAGAAGGGCTAGCTAAAGAGACTTGGTAGGTAGGATATGTCCTACAGGCTCAGGGAGGAGCTGCTGCCACCACCACAGTGAAGCCCAATAGGAATGTCCTCAGCAGACACTGAGGGCCAGGCCCCAACCCACTGTGAAATCCAGAGAACAGACCACAAGCTCCCCTGTGTGCATTTTCTTCCTTTCTTTCCTCACCACATATTTGGAAAGCAACTTTCAATCCTGGCTTCTATCCCAGAAATCCTTTAGCTTGGGATGAGCCTGCCAGGACATGAAAAGTGTAAATCGGTATGGATTTCCTACTGTGAACCCCAGGGCATTCAAGTTTAAGGTGACAGGGTAGTTCATCATCTAAAGTGGGACACTTTTTAGAGGGAAAGGGGTGCTATTCTTCATTATGTTGAGACAACAGGGATAAGGCAGGAGCCCCGGGGTAAACTGGACAGTATAGCAATCCCAGCTAGGTATGACCTGAGCACACCAGGGCCAGGGAGTGTTTACTCCCAGGGACGCTAAGAGACTGATGCTTGAGACTCCTCGGGGATGGCGTGAAACCTTGAGGCTGATACTAGGCTCCTTGGGACAGTATGGAACAACTCTGAAGTCTCTTGAAGGACAAAGAAATCAGAGTGGATGGCTTCCTTCATAGTTCATGTGAAAAGTTCTGGAGGTCGGTGGGTGGCAGGGTAGTTATGTGGTTTAAAATGGCTCTTTCTTGTCAAACTACACAACAGGCTTGGAAACAAGCCAAAACACATGTCTTCTTATTTGGGGGGTGGGGGAAGGGCTGGGTTATTGAACCGAGGGGTGCTTTATCACTGAGCAATGTCCTCTGCCTTTTTTATTTTGAGACAGTATTTCACTAAGTTGTTTAGGGCCTTGCTAAGTTGTTGAGGTTGACCTCCAACTTGCAATCCTCCTGACTCAGCCTCCCTTACTGGGATTACAGGAATGAGTCACCATGCCCAGTTTACACTTGCCTTTTTAAGCACACTGTAACATTTCTAGTGATTGCCTACAATGTAGATTTTTGAAGCAGCAGCATTTTGTAGTTCTCTAAACACATAGAATCTGCACAGAGTAGGCCAAGCAGCTCCCTGGCGCTCACTCCCCCACACCCCCCAGCATTGTGCATGCGTGCTGTCTTTCTACACACCAAACACCTCATGCACTAGCCTGGCCAGTGGGCTCAAGCTATACTTGGCCAGAAAAGGATGTTGTTTGGGAAACAAGGCAGAAACCCAAACCCAACTGCACTCATGTTAAACCACACATTTGAAAATTGGTTTTGGAACTGTGATGCCCTTCAGAGACAACTGTATACACATCCACGCCTGAACCGAAGCATCACACACCACACGGATGGTCGCCCTCGGAGAAGTGAAAGGAAAGGAGGAAAAACTTACACTACTATCATCCATTCTCTCGCGCCTTTTAGATTTGTGTGTCTCATAATCTTCCATGAGGGTCTGCATCAGGTTCTTGGGCCGCTGGGTTCCGGCAGCCTCTTCAGGGGCTAAGTCAGGCTGCAAGCTGGGGCCTTCAGTTGTGGGGGATGGAGGAGGTTTGACTTTCTCTATTTTCCCTGAAACAACACGAAGAGAACACCCTTTCTAAGCTCGTCCACTTGTGACTGCTTTCAGAAAGAAGAGAAACCGGCAAAAAGAAAAGGCAACTTCTGACATCAAGGGCGCCCCCAGAATGGCTAAGCACAGGCCATTTTTATTACAGGAAATAAAAACATGGAAGAGAATGTGCATACCCATCTAACAAAGACCTCAAGGACACCAGTTCTAAAAGGTCAGTTAGGTGAAACGGGCCTGGCGGGCACTTTGCAAACCTGGTAGTCAGACCAGCGCTGGCCCCGGTTGCTATGGAGACGGTGTATTCTGTCACAGACCAGAGGATGAGACTCAGAGGAGGCGGTACCTTGGAGCCTTAGAGACCCAATTCTTACTGATGAGGAAACCTGAGGTTCTGCAGCGTGGGAGCTGTGCAGAGGTGGAACCCGGAGCCAGGGGTGGAACCCAGCCCTCCTGGTGTCCTCTGTGTCAGAGGTGGCCAAGTGTCGGCTGTTCTGCCCTGGCTTTCTGCACAGGCAGCACAGTGTGGCAAACCCTTTGAATGAGACTGAGGCTATTCCTCCCAGGTCACTTACATGGGTCAGCTTCATTCATTCACCTTACCTGCTGGGGTCTTGAAAGCATTTGAGCTTAAGACCCTCCAGACCTTAAGGAATGACTGCCAGCAAAGGCGGTGGGGGGGAGGGTGCCCCCCCAGACGTGGAGTGGTAGGATTTCAGCCCTGAGATGCTCTCCAGGATGAGGTGAGGCCAGTGGTTCATTAAATGGTGGTGTGGGGACTCTGGGCACTTTTGCTAAGACCATCTGTATCTTTCCCTCTTGGCAAAGGCCTGGCCCTGGCTTCTGGCCCATCAAAGAGTATTTCAGTGCCACAGAGACCCACGTGAACCTCCGAGAAGGTGCGATGGTGAGGGTTTTTCTACCCAGGCCCTTTGAGGGTGCCACAGCTGGGCTCTGCAACGAGGAATGTGGAAAAACACACAGAATAAATGGGTCCTTTCAAGCCCCAAAGTGGGTGGCACTGGGGGCACCAGCTGAGCCATTTGAGGCTCTTAAAGGGTGTAGGATTGAAGAAGTCACATTTTGTCCTCTGAATAGAGCTAGGGGAAGTTAGAGTCTCACCCGATGCCTTCTGGTCTCAAGCTTGGGGGAACTCGCTGCCTTCATCTGACATCCCAGACTTCTTCCTTGGCACCTGCCTGACATAGCAGGAGTCACAGGTGTAGGCTGAGCCTGAGTCTCTATGTGGGCAGCTGTGGCCCCTAACCAGCACAGGCTCCTTCCAATGAACCTGGAAGGGCTGACAGCTCGGAAACCCCAGATTTGAATTCTTGCTCCCCCATTAATTGGTTATGTGATTGGCAACAGATCATCCTTTCATGTTCCATTTCAATCTTCCAATCACTTAAATTCCCTGAGCTCCCACTTCCACAGCTGTCAAATGAGTCTGGGAAGAAGCTGTCTTCATGAGCTCTTCCAACTCAAATGTTATGCTATTCTATCAAACACACTTGGCAAGCAGATCAACCCTTATCAATTGAAAAAAAGGCATATGGCCATCACATTTGTTGATTAGGTAGAAAGTAGTTTTTTTGTTATTTGTTTATTTGGGGTACTAGGGATTGAACGCAGGGGGCACTTTACCACAGAGTCACATCTCCAGCCTCCCCCTTTTTTTGGAGTAGAGGGGTTACTGGGGATTGAACTCAAGGTCACTAAACCACTGAGCCACACTCCCAGCCCTATTTTGTATTTTATTTAGAGACAAGGTCTCACTGAGTTGCTTGTCAAGTTGCTGAGGCTGGTTTTGAACTTGTGGTCCTCCTGCCTCAGCCTCCCAAGCCACTGAGATTAAAGATGTGCTCCATGGCACCTGGACAAAAGTAGTTTTTAACATATAAAAGAGGGCTTCCACTTCACAGCCACAATTGCATTAATAACTCAATGAGAAGCATTGCTTTGATCTGCATAATCCAGACAATTTAAAAATGATATTAACACTAATAAATATTTCACAATCTCCAAATTCACAAGAAATCATTTTTATTTTTTATTATGGAAGTTAGGAACTGCTAATAATGACTCCATAAACATTTTAAAATCACCTACAATAAACATTTATAAAGATTTTACCACCTGTGGTCTGTCCTTCCTTGCGTCCTTCCTTCCTTCAACTTCTTGAATTTTTTAAAGTAATCCCAGACTGGGGTCATTTTACCCCTGTATACTTAGCATACACCTCTAATATTACAACTGACTTTTAATTGATGGCTTGAGACATGGTCTAGCACAGAGGTGAGCACACAAGTTTTCTGGAGTGCTCATGCTGGAATCTGAATCCACTACTTAGGTGCCAAGTAATTCTGGGCTGGCAACTCACTGTTGTTATACCTCAGTTTCCTCATCTGTAAAGCGGGTATGATGACAGAAGTACCCGCCCTTAGACAGTTGTTAGAAAGACTGAGTTGACATTTATAAAATTAGTATTTAGAACAGAAAGCATCCAATGAGTCTAGCTACTATTTAACTGTTCTCTCAAAGGATAATGAGACTCTCGAGTGAGAACACACAGTTTCATGAGCATTATGCCACTTTTCCAGGACCAGAAATAGACACCAAGTTGCTTTGTTGATCACTGTCATCTTCCAGTTGACCTCTCAAGTGTCCAGGTCATCTCCCATCAGCCACTCTTTCAGCACTAAATGGCCAGAAGACAGAGTGGAAATTCCCTACCTCTAGCTGCTGCCTTTCACACACCAGGCAGCAGACCTCCTACCTTGCAGAACTTGGTTTACCTCCTGTGAAAGCCGTTTTCACAGCTGCCTTTGCTCGATATGTGGTTATCGAAGCATCCGTCTACAGACTGCAAAATGACCTGAAGACAGGAACCATTCCAACTGTCTATGAAGCCCCGCCCCTCACAATCATTTGAATGAAGACCCCTTTAGAGTACAGCCTAGCTGGTCCTGGTCACTGATGGATCCCGGGAGGAGCTGTGGTACACGGCACATGGGAGTTGACACGCACTGAGAAAACCAGAAAGTCCATGAGAAAACATACATACCAGCCCCTTAGCAAATGCTTGGGACTTGGAACAGAACCTCCCACAAGGAATTGGAGGGAAAAGTTCAAAGGCCTTCACTGGACCACATGAAATCAAACATTCAGGGCCACAGAATCATACTCTGTGGCTCTCTAGCAATGACAAGCACACTGATCTGGCATTTCACATATGGCCTTCATATCATTTCATAATCCTTATGACAAACCTGTGGTGTAGTTAGGGTGGATGTCATGACACCTGGAAATGGCTTAGACCACAGAGGCCCAGAGGCTGGAGCCCAAGAAGCAGTTGATAGTCACAATTATAGTGTGACACCCACACCCTGTGTTGGTTGTAGCTGATTTCTAGGAGGAGTGGAAGGCTGCAAGGAAGCTGTAGAGGGTGAAAAGTTGCTCCAGAGAAGCGGTCGCCATGAGACAGTAAAGACGCTTCCGGCTGGTTTCCTATCATTCCAGCAAATCCAAACCCATCCCTGGAGCAAGTGTTACCAGTGACAGCCACCAGAGGTCACAGGAAGGAAGGCTGGTATAGTAGGCCTGGAGCAGCTGGTCTCAAAGAGAAGGTGGCTGACAACAGTCTGAGAGAAGAGGCTTTGTTCCAATAACCAAGACCATGTCACAGCCTCAGGAGGGGCCGTCACAGGTCCCCAGACAAAGAAAGTGCTATACCTCATCTGCAGACTTCTGGTCAGTATCAGGGGAAGATTTTCTACTGGGCCCTGTAATCCCCTACTGTCTCCATGAGGATAGAAAGAAATTTCTGGTGCTTTTCTCCCAGTAGTGGACACTGCAGGTACCTCCACTGTTGGACCTCAGAGATCATCACAGGAAGGTGATGTCAATGGTCTGTGCATAGGCCTGCGAGGTCGGTCACATCCTTACCGGTGGCATCATGAGGCCCTTTGAAGTTCTTTGCCCCTGAGGACATGCCCCGAACAGTGAGGTAGCCTTGGTGCTCACTGGTCTCTGCTCCAGTGTGAATCTCACTTCCCCACTTTCCCCAGGGTCCACCCCAGCTTACCCCAGGCAGCCTTGCTCTCACAGGTTTATCCACCTGCCAAGTGATTCAGTAGCTGAAAATACCTCCAATCCAGCAATTAACTGTCTGGTTTTTCACCTGGACTCAACACTCTATAGAAGAGTTCTCTTGAAGGACCCCAGTCACTGTCCTGAGAAACAACAAGAACAGACTGTGCGGAGCAGAGCTAAGGGCAGCCCTGAGTTGCTTTAGACTGAAGGGTGGGCCTGATGGTTAAGAGAGCAGGGGGCAGGTGCAAGGTGACCTCTACCACTGCCTGGGGAAACAACAGAACAAAATCAGACTGAAATTCTGAGTGGAGAATAGGGAACATTTTTGAATTTATTTCACAAATGTGATTTTTGTTCAAACTACTGCATCTAGAGTAATATCAGACTAAAAGTTTTGCAGGTGTTTGAGGGTAAATAGCTTGGCTTGGCTGGATCAATTTCAAAGCTGTGTTTCCAAACCTGTGTCCTATTACCTTAGCTATGTGAGCTGGTATTTGATGCTGAAAATAAAACAACAACAAAAAAAAGCACTGCAAAAATAAACTTGGATTTTAAAAAGGATGGGGGAGAGGAGTTGTTCCTACTGGAAGACATCTGGGTTTGGTCCTAATAAATTATGAATTGCTAATGCAAGAATAAAAATGCAGCATTGCTTACATTTATTTAACCACAGAAACTCATTTCATGGAACTCCTATTAAAATTTCAAAGAAGACCGTTTAGGAGATATGATTCTCCCATGTATACTGACTAATCAGCTCCCAAGGAACTTTCAGGCACTAGTTTGGCTAACAATTAAAAATGAGTACAAAGCTTATGTACAAGAACTTCTACCTTAGTAATTTTAAAAATAACTACACCAAGGTATCTGCCTACAGGAGAATGGTTACATTAGTTATGACTAGTATTAGCCATCACAAATCACATTCCAGACTCTCCAATTTAGAGGACTAATTAAAGTAATAGAAAAATACTCAAAATATATTAAGAGGAAAAAGCAGGTTATGAAAGCAGGTATATTGCAGGAATTTAAGAGTGTAGGCTCCGGGGCTGTCTCATTGTGAGGCAGACTAAGGAACAGGGAAAGTGGCAGGATTTCCTTACAAATTAGCCAGCACTGTCTCCCACCATGAGTGGAAAACTGGGAAACATGAATTTGTGTTTCCTGTTTGTTTATGAGAAAGAGATAAACCATTTTCTAGTCCAGAGACAGCAAGCTGTGCCTTGGCTACGCTTAGGGATTTTCCAAGCAAGATGGATTTCCCTTGGGCATTTGAAGTTGGCTGTGCTGACAGGGGGCAGAGAAAAGAATCTGCAATTCCTCCCACCCAAAGAACCCGGGAGAGGGCTGTGTATATTCAGAACACAGCTGTTGTCAGTCCTGAAAGCCCGGATTCTTCTTCTGTAGGAACAGGTCTAACTTCAAAAGGTAAAAAAAAAATGTGGATTCCAGAAGTTTAGAGGTATTTTGTAGAAATCAAAAGTTTAGAGTTCCGTGATTGTTAGATTCCATCTCCATGGAGCCTGAGGTCTTCAAAGATCCTTTGTTTTTCTACATTTCTCAAAAGAAAAGAAAAAGCCACCGCCCATTCATATTTAAAAGTCACACCAAATAGAACAAAAACACCCACCAGATGACATGCCTTGGCCCAGGCCTCCTTCAATGACCTTCTTTCTTCACACTGCACTGGGACCAGGTTGCAAACAGCGAAAGCAACTCACAAGTCTGCAGAAAGTAAGGAGCTCAGACTTGGCATTTTCTATTTCCTTTCCTCTCAGTGAAAGGGAACATCCTGCATGTCAGCCCAAGAACACACAGGCTGTGGCTCACACTAGGAGCTGGTCCCTTGTGCTTTCGTCTCCTCCTCTGAAGGCCCCAGGGTGGAATGATGGGAATCTTTTCCTCATAAACCTAGTTCAGGAATGAGAAGTACCCCTTCCCAGTAAAACCAACCTGAGAAACTGTCAAATAGGATTGCTTCAAAGTAAGACAGGGTATTGGATGAACTGCTGATATTGGGTTTACCTATGAATGCCACTGGAAGATGACAAAATGCAAGGAGGAAAGAGCTCTGCTACTCTGGGAAAGCCAAGTTTAAGATGAAAAAGATCCCAGCACTTAGGGAGGCTGAGACAGGAGAATTGCCAGCCTCAAGTTCAAAGCCAGCCTCAGCAATGGCGGGGTGCTAAGCAACTCAGTGAGACCCTGTCTTTACATAAAACACAAAATAGGGCTGGGGATGTGGCTCAGTGGTTGAGTACCCCTGAGTTCAATCCCTGGTACCAAAAAAAAAAAAAAAAAAAAAAAGATGAAAAAGAGATAAAAAGTTAATTAAAACAGTCACAATCACAATTACAGTGAATAGCATACTTTCTCCCAAGATCTTTTCACACTTCTACCAATGTGGTAGCCTAGGTTGGGTGAACATCACCTCCCAACAAGAATAAAAGAAAAAGGGAAGCAAATTGATGGTAATATTTGCAGTTTTATTATCACTCAATACATTTAATGATGAACTTTGTCATTCCTTTGTTTTTGAAAAAGTGTGACTATTGAAAACTCATTCCTGAAGCCAAGTTTTATAAGAGTAACTTTAATTCTGTGTAAGTACCTGGAAAAATAAAAAGAACTAGGAACAGAAAGCAATTTGATGACACACGTTCTGTTATTATTTCAGGTTCACAGCCATTGCAGAAAAGCAACTCCTACGTGACTCTCATCAAATGGATCTGAAATGTCAAACTCCCCAGAAAGCACAGAGCAAATAACTATGGTCAGTAAGAGACAAAGTCATATCCTGCCCGGGCCCTAGCAGTCACTGGGGACATCCTGCTCCCAAGCCTGGCTTTGATTAGCTCACTTCTTACCAGGGATCTTGCAAGAATTATGTCCTTTGATTCACTTCCTCTTTCTCAGCTCAAGACTATGCACTTTCTTCCATGGAAAGTGTCCACCTCTCCCCACTTGGAGCATGGAGTAACCGTGCAGGAGCCAGCAAACAAGGACATCTAGTGTTAACCCCATCAAGCAGGAGCCCCAACAGGAGCTAACCCAGACACCCTGGATCTATCAAAAGAGCCAGCAAAATTAGCAGTAGAGTTGAACCTGCTTGCACACAGGAAATTAAGCTGATTGGGGGGCAGAGGGGGGATATTCTGCCTTTTCCCAAGTCCTACTGCCCAAAAGCCAGGCTTGTCAGAGTAAAAATCTGGGAGTCTCTGCCTTCTCAAGAGTGAGGCTAAAAAAATCCTCTTTCCATTACATACCCTCACCTTTTGACCAAATGCTGCTTCAGTGGCGGCTTTTCCTACCAATTTCTTTCCAAGTGGTGTGTAGTTTTTAAAGGAATTTATTTACTGGGTTCAGATAAACAGGGAGATTCGGGGAAAGGAAAAGAGAACAGCTGAAAGCAATCATGACATTCAAAGTTTAAATTAGTTCATTTTGACCCCACTACACCTAAGCTGTTCATATTGAGTTAACAGAGTGAACGTTTATCCTTGCTGGTCCTCAAATTAACAAGTCAATTTCTTGTGTGTATACCCAGTTCTTTCAATGATTTCAGGGAATGAGACTGTTTCCAGAGCACACAGTTGAGCTTCTGTCTGGGAAATGAACTATCAGAAAACACAAGAACGGCCAGGCTAGACAGGTGACATGAACTATGTCAGTTCCCCGGCCATCCCCCTGAATCTTTGGGTAGAACCAGCAATTTAGCTTACTTATGAATGGGGCATTGGAACTCCATTTTGAAGCAATGAGGAACCATTCAGATCACTATGGTGGTGTTTTTTGTGGCCTCTGAGAGCCTAATTCATATGCCCAGGCCATTGAAAGCAGAGAATTCCAGAGCTACAGGAGCTCCAAAAAAGATGCTCAGAAGGGACCCAGAAAATGAAGGAATCAGGCCCATGACTGGGAGAAGGCAGAAGGAGGCTTAGCTCAGTCACTGAGGGCTAGAGAGGGGAGTGGCTAAGCAGAGGTACAGGAGAGGCTGGGAAAAGAACATGGAGTCTAGGGCAAGTGGGCTTGGGTTCGTGCCAGGCTTTTCCACTTCTTGGCTGAGTAGCTTTGGACAATTTACTCAGTCTCTCTGAGCTCTAGTATTGATTCTTTGAAAGAGAATAATATTATAGGTCTCTATGCTTTATTCCAAAATCAATAAAGTTCTAAAAACCAAGTTTGTTTGTTTGTTTCATAACTTATTTGGCAGCAAAACAGAAATGAGACTCTTTTTAGTATTTATTTATCCACTTAATACAACTCATTTTTCCTAAGTTTTACAGCAGATATTTAACTTGATGGCAGGGTGCTACCCCAGAACCTGCCAATTGTGTTAAATCCTGGCATCGGCACTGCATTCCTTTTCTAAATAATAGTATTGACACGTCATGACTTTTCTAAAATCAGAAAAAGTCTAAATCCAGAAGTATATCAAGGATTCAGCAAGTTTGTGTTAGATTTTAGAGGATTGTCAGGAGAAATTAGAAAATATGAGTGACATAACTAGTAGGGCACAGAGCTGAAGGGTCTTGTTGAGTCACAGCTACTGTGATTTGACTTGTGTCACCAGAGAATGTTCAAGAAACGCAGCAGTGGACAACAGCCATCTGTGGGACATTCCACATTAAGCTTTCCCTAACAAGCCGCCCAGTGAGTGCCTGCCTGGCAGGAGGGACACTGCATGCTGCTGATGGCCCCCTCCCACTGGGCCTGTGATGGAACCCCCTCCTCCTTCAGTTGCTGATAAAGGGTTTTCTACTGTGGAGCAATGAAGCCTGGTCTTGTCTGAGTCTAATATGGCACAAAACAAGCCATTAAGCTCTATACTGTGCTGATATTCACATACATTATACATCTTTTTTTTTTCTTTCTGGGAATTTCCTTTGTGACATTTAAAGATAATGAGGAAGGAAAAAAAAAGACTCAGTTAATAATCTTTAGAGTAATGTAATGATCATCTCATGAGAAATTTTCATCCAAACTGACCTCAACAGTCAACACTCCATGTAAATTTCATTTTTATAAGATGTATAGCAATCACATCTTTCCACTATTAGGAGACATGAGCAGACATTCCAGTAACAAGGGCAACAGCCACACCTCCTCTTACCATTCTCCATAATGCACCATCCCACTGGGCAAAACCATTTAACTTGGTAGATCAATTTAACATCCAGTATGAAAACAGAAAACTATTTCAAAAAAAAAAACTAATTGTCACCTGAGTGTCTCTGGCATGCTCAGAACCTGGAAGTGAAACCAGGATATCTAATAATAGAGGCACTAAAGTGAGAACCATCTGTTGGCACCCCCAATATGAAGAGACATTTGAAACATGTCTAACATGATGTTAACTAACTGTAACATCAATAAAAAATGTTGGGACAGCCCTCTTCCCCCCATTTTTTCTTCAAGGGTGTTTTACAGCAGTGTCGCCCTTTAAATAGGGCTCCTGCAGATGCCAAGTTGCTTCCTTTATTCTCCACTTCTACACACTATCAGCAGGGGGCGCACATGCGCAAACTCTCAGCAAACAGTTTGTCAAGATGGCAGCATGTCTTCAGAAGTACTGGGACGTGGAAGAGCTTGATCCAACCCCGCCTAATGCACTCATTAAAGCAGGAACACTTATAGTCCATCAATTCATGGACAGGACAGCTTGGAGATGCGTGGAGACAATTAGGCCTTGGAAAGTCCTCACTGGCTTTCCACTGACCACAGAATAAAGTTTCAAGTCTAAAACCTTTAACTTGATTGATGTAGCTCTTTGTTATCTGGCTCCAAATCAATTTTTGTTTTGTTTGAATCTCTGCCTTTAACCAACCTTGGCCTTATTTAAATACTTCAAGTGTGCCAAGTTCCCAATTCCTTTTAAACCTGCTAGGAGCAATCTCCCCCACCCGCTTTAGCTCAACTTCTTTGCCTTCAATTCTCAGCTTAGATGGTTATTTCCCCAAGAAAAGATTTTCTCTATCCTCCAAATGAGTAGTTTTCCTGTTCTGTGCTCCTACTGGTCCCCATGCTTCTCTGACATAAAGTTGCTATGCTGCTATCATTTCCCTTACTGAACCAAAAGTTCTCTGAGAGGAGGGACTGCATACCTTGTTCATCTCTTTATGAACAAAGTGTCACTCCAGTTCTCTTTCAGAGGTTCTCCTTTCTTTGTCAGATGAGAGCCAACAAGGTAGACTTTCCAGATAATGAGTCTTTGAAAATGGCTATATCCTTTCAAAATAGAACTCCTATCATTCTCCATCTTTTAAAGGTCAGAATCAAAACAAAACAGAAAAACTAAAAGTAAAACCAAATATCTTTTTGACACCTAGGGAACAGGATTTATGTCTAGATAATTTATCAATGGAAGGGTTAGTATATCTCTCCTTCCTTATCACATCTTGATATCAGTGAATGTTATTTGCCTTAAGGTTTTAGGATTCCAGCATGTTTCTACCAGAAGTTAGAAATTATATTTGTCATCACCTAATATCGAATCATTGATCTGAGTCATACAACAAATCAGCTGAGTCACTTCTTCTGGCAGGAAGTGAGAAGCAGTCCAGTAGGGACTTAGGGACTTAGTTATATTTCATTCACAAAACCAAAGTTAGAGCCAGCACTCCTGACTCTGGCCATGGATTGTTCAGTGTGACTGCTCAGACTAATGTGTCAGCTTCCTCCTTGATCACAAACTCGGAGGTTGGTTGGCAGGCAATCCTACAAAGGTTTCCAGGCACGGACAGAAAATCACATTAGTATTCAGTTTCTTTCTATCCATGTTGCAATTCTGGGAAGACGTGGAATCTTCTTTAAATGTTCTAGAGATAAACATGGAGGAATGAGGGGCATACACCTCATGAAGGTGGCTGTGTTCAATGTGACAACCAGACCAGGGCAGAAAGCAGACTTACACAGATGAATTACTATCTTCTTAAAGGGACCCAAACCAATCCTGTGGGGACGGGACAGGGGAAAGGAGATCAGCATTAGCACAGAGGGAAGCTCTGGGGAAAGTGGTCCTGGGTTGCTGCCAGGTGCCAACATTGGGCCCTGACTTGTTTTAAGGCAAATTCAATCCTGGTGGGGAAGCCTGACGGACAATAACAGATAGGAGAAATAAGAGAAATGTCTTCATATCAGGCAATTGTTTATATGCTACAAGTAATTTGGGGGGTAATATGGTGAGTGTTCAATCAAGAGATGGAGTAGAAGAGAAAACAACATAAATACCTACTTCTGTGGTCTGAATGTTTGTGCTCCCTACTCCAATTCATATGCTGAAACCTAATTACCAATGGAGTGGAGACCTTTGGAGGTGATAAAACCATGAGGGCTGAGCCTTTATGAATACATGAATTCTCTTATAAAAGAAGCCATAGAGAGCTGACTGTTTCTTCCCTTTTAGCATGCGACAGCACTAAGAAAAGATGCCATATATGAACCAGGAAATGGATCCTCACCAGACATCAAATCTGCTGGCACCTTGATATTGGATTTCCCAGGCTCTAAAACTGTGAAGAATGAATTTCTGTTGTTTATAAGTTAATCAGTCCATAATATTTTGTTACAGCAGCCTGAATAGTCTAATACAGTGCTGGGCATATATTCATCAGAGAAGGTTCTCCAGTGACATAATGCAAAAGGAGGCAGAGCCAGCTCTCACTGGTATGTGTAGGGGCACCATGGTACCTGCTTTCCAGGTGAGCAAAAGGAGTCCAGGTGCCCAAAGAACTTTCCTCCATCAGTGAGAATGCATGTTCCTTTAGTATCATTTACTGATGTAGTTGATTCTCCAGCTTGAGCTGAAACCAAGTGATACAAAGACTTTTTGCCAGGATAGGATGCTCAACTGGTATCTCTGTACAATGTCCCAATTAAAAAAATTTTTTTTTAAGTAAACCTGACAACTAAGAATCTTTGTGAAAAGATAACTTGTCACTGTTAAGTCTGGACAAAAATCCTTTCTGACAGTTCTCCTTGCTTCAAGCACTCAGCTGGCTCTGTGGCCATGACCTAAAGGAGGTCCCTGTGCTCCTCCTCTTCCCTTCTCTTCTTAAACATTTTCAGCCAGACAGTCATTAGGTGAAACTGAGTAATACGGTGCCTGCAATGGAGGTGGGAGAAGCTACAACGGCCTAGTGGAATGTGCCCAATGCAGGTGGGTGGGGGACAGCAGTGACCCAGTAGGGGGTGCTGGAGCAAAGTGGGGTAAGGAGGTATTGGTGAAGGGGTGGGCAGTGGCCACCCAGAAAGTGATGTTGGTACCCAAGTTCGAAGAGGAAAATTGGAGACTGATTACATGGTGGGGGTAGGGGATTAACCAAGTAATAAACATATTGGGGATAACTGGAATTATCTAGGCATTTTGTTATTAAGAAGGAAGTTATAAATATGGAAAGGAAGAAAACATGAATGAACCTTGTACTAGAACAGAATTAAAAAATCTCAGGGTGAACGTACAGTTTGATAGATAGATAGATAGATAGATAGATAGATAGATAGATAGATAGATAAGATATCTTTAATTCTGTCCATTGAGGGTATCTGGGAGCAGGGACAATCCGCTGAGCACACCTGGTACCCAGATCTTGGTTTCTAAATACCATTCTCTGCTAAAAGTGCTCTTCGAAGATATGACTGATTTCAGGGTTGGAAAAGTATAAGATGAAACTAGAACATCCTATGATGCTAAAAAGTGAGGCTAAAAGAATGAAGGCATCAAAAGGACGCTGAAGTTAGCCTGAAAGGACTCCCATGAGACCTTCATGAGCAAATGGAGGATAAAAACAAGAAAAGTAATAAATAGATGAGCTGAGCATGGTGGCACACACCTATAATCCCAGCCACTCAGGAGGGTGAGGCAGGAGGATTGCAAGTTCAAGGCCAGCCTCAGCAACTTACTGGAGCCCTAATAAACTTAATGAGACCCTGTCTCAAAATTAAAAATAAAAAGGGCTGGGGATGTGGCTCAGTGGTAGAGTGCCCCTGGGTTCAATTGCTGGTACCAAAACAAAACAAGAAATAGATGATAAATTATTGAATTACTGAATATAATAGTTTTCCATAAGATCATCCTGACATAAATAAATAATAGATTTAACATTTGATAGAACTGGGGAAAAAAAGATTATACAGTTTCAAAGTATCTCTCTACCAAGGAAATGGAAAATATAGCTTTACTGTGTAGAATCCTTGCAGATTCTCCCTCACTCAAGAGATAAAAAATAATATTAAATGATCAGAACTAAAACCTGTCCCCATCATGGGACACACCAATACCAAGTACTAAATATTTGGAGGTAGTAAAAATACAGCACCAATTATATGGTATTCCTACCAAAGATGCACAACTTGAATGTCATCATGGGAGAGGCCCAAACTGAGGGACATGGTACAAAACTGGGAGTGATGGGGCATCATGTTGACAATTTACTCTCAAATGGCTCAAAATAAAAAGACGTTTGTTCCTGGGAATTTTTCTTTAGGTTTGAGATGGTTTCAAAATTTAAAAATAATGAAGAGTGACCTTGCATCATTAACAGATTTAATGGAAGCCATGGTCAAGATGACTTAAGATCGGGATGGACAATCATGCTTTAAAGTAATGCTTCTAACATCTCTGGCAAAGGATTGTGTCCCTTCCCCACCAGTCCATTGTGGACTGATATTTTTGTAAAATGCAAAACTCCACACTTGGATTTCAGGACGATGGTGAATTGCTGTAGGAGTTTTCAAATGCTGTACTTCTCAAGGTCCACACTGATCTCAGCGTGGACTGGTAGCATGCGGTTCATGGAGCAGCACTCGGAACAGCTCCTAAGATAAAGAGCATGGGTCCCCAATTGCCACCAAATTCACATGGGAAATGAAGAATGAATGGTTACACTGTTATCCATAAGAATGGCAACAAAAATTACCCTAATTAACATCAACAACCATCTACACAGTTATTTGAGAAAGGGACTGCGCGTGGGGGCAGGGAGGCAATAGGAGGAGACTAAAGGCCAGCCTTTGCTTACCCTAACTCAACTCCTCTAAATAGGCCCCTTGACAGAAATGGATGAGACCTCTCCCCCAGTTCCAAAGTAGTCACACATCGCGTACGGTCGGGGGAACACGTTCTGAGAAGTGCACTGTTGAGCTGCCTCATCCCTGTGCGGGCATCATACAGGCTACTGACAACTGAGAAATGGCTATAATGTCACCAGGTGATAGAAACTCATGGAACCACCATGGCATGTCCAGTCTGCTGTTGACTGGAACGTCATCAAGCTGTTCATGCCACCACTGGTTCGTGGTGACATAAGGGAAGGCAAGCCGGATCGCATAGAACATGGACAGAGACATCCTCCGTGGGTCAATGTGCAACAGAGTCACGACTATAACTGCTAGGAAGGGACCCAGCCCCCAACAAGGGTTAATAGAACACATTCCCCCCAAATTGAATAGGTTTAATTTCATTCCAGTCACGGAAGGTCAAGCCACTGACTTAACACAGCCCACACATGGGCCTACCCTGACGGGTTCTGGGCCACACTCGACCCGATCCCTGCCAAGAGGCAACCCTTCCAGTAAAAGAGAACGATTCTGTCCGATAAACCAAGGCCAGGATGGATTGACAAGCCAGGAGCTCCCACCTCTCCTGGGAAGTGGGAAATACCATCGGGGCTCCGCGTTCTTCCAGAGGGCACTCTGACCCTCCTGGCACTGAAAGCCTCATGCCAGTGTCCCCTGCCACACACAGAGCAGAGCCTCCACACAGAAACCCATATGCTAGAAACAGATTCCTGAGTATCCATGGACAGGACGTAGCCTCCACTTACCTGGGGCGGTCTTGTAGCCGGAGGTGGCTCTGGAGGGCAGCGATGGGGCGTTCTTGGTCCTGGGGCTTGGTGCACTCTGCAAGACTTGTCTCTGACGCTTAAGCTCCTCTTCTCTTTCCTGGGCTGCTCGGATCTCTTCTTCGATCATGGACAAAGTCCGCTGCTTCCTTGACCTCAACTTGAAGGGCCCAACCATCACATCAGACTCTTGAGTGGCCAGAAGGGAGGCTGTGCTTCTCAGCTCAGCAGCCTCCGAGTACTTGCTGAAATAGCCCCCCTCGGGCCTGGTCTCCTCCATGTTGATTGGGCCACTGGGCTGCAGAGTTGGTGGTAGCTGGGAGGGCCCCCTTTCCCTAAGAGCCCTGTCCTCTGCAGGCAGAATCTTTGGTAATACATCCCTTTTCTCTTGAACAGGAGAGGACACTTGAGGTGGCTCAAACATGCTCTGGGGCTTCTCCGGGCCTGGGGCCCTGGTTTCAGCTCCCTCTAGGGTTGTGTCAGGTCTCTGCTGTTCTGCTCCATGCTTGCTGGTTTCGGGCGCGGCCTTATCCACCTGCTCGGCTATGGCTTGTTGAATGGCATTCTGCACCAGGAGACCAGCCTGATATTCCAAGGACTCGTCCACTGATGGGGAGTCCCCCAGTGTGGAGGAAGGGGAATAGAAACCATGATCGCTAAATGACTTGGAGACGCCTTCTCGGCCCTCAGAGGGATTGTCTGTCTGTGGAGTCTGAGGCAGAGAGAAGTCAGCCAGGGAGTTTTCCTGAAGGGCGTTGGTTGTCTCATTGGAAGCCCCACTGTCACTAATGTTGTCCATGCTGAAGTCGTTGGACAAGGTCTCCAGGACCGTGGTGTCCTGGGACCTCACCGACAGCTCATCCAAACCTGAGTCAAGCTCCTCCTGGGTCAAAGAGACATTGACCGATCTTGAGAACTGATCCAAAATGCCACGGTCATCATCCTTGACCACGGTGAGGATGGCTCGCGCGCTCGTAAACTCACCATCCTCGGCCCACAGTTTAGATAAGGGGCCACGTTTGGAGGGCTCGCTGTAGGGTCCTTCCTTTCCCTGAGGGGCGGTGCTGCCGGGGCCTCCTCCCACCGACTGGCTCTCCAGCACACAGGGGGCTTTCTGCCCCTTGGCTGCCAATGCGCCACTGTCCTCTGGAGCTACCCCTACAGAAGCCAGTCTTAGGATGGTCGGGGGCTTGTCCGAGTTGATGGACCCCAGAGGCCTATAGAAGGGCTTGATGGAGAACAGCCGGGGTGTACTCTGGCCCTTGGCCACAGTTTGCCTGGAATTCTCCATCAGCTGGAACTGTTTGCGAGCGGCAGAGAAGTCAATCTGCTCTGTGACAATGTCCTCCTTTGCATTTTCAGTCCGACTTGGACGTTCATGAGAGGAAAGGGGGTCTGTGCAGGGCTGTGGAGGGGGCTGCTGCTGCAGCTGCTGCTGCTGTTGCAACAGCTGCTGCAACTGCTGCTGTTCCTGCTGGGCCCTTCTCTCCTTCCGCTCTTTGTATTTTTTGTGAGATTCCAGATGTTCCTCGTCCAGCTGCTCCTCGATGGTCTTCTCCTGCGGGGGATTCCACCACTTGGCCGCAATGCCAGGGTTCTTCTTCACGGCCTGACTCCGGATGAGCTCTCGCCTCTCCTTTTCCAGCTCCAGCATCTCTTCCGAGGGCCTTACCTTCCTGACACAGTACTGCTCCTTCTCGTGCTCGACCTCCTCAAAGAGCTTGGAGGGCTTCTTATCTTCGTGGAAGGCGCGCAGCTCAAACTTGGCCTCCTTCTTCAGGGTGGTGAGCGTGAACTCCCCGTCTCGGGAAGAACACCGGGAGCTGGTGGAGGAGCTGGGGCTCACAGGTGCCTGCAGGCTGTCCCCTAACGTATCCCGGGGCTGATCAGGGGGATGGCCATTTGCTCTTCCTTCCTCTGCCATGGTGTCAGAGGGGCTTCTACTGAGCTCAATGTGGGGGGGTGCGTGCCTGCCCGCTGCTCCCTCAGTGGGTTCCGGCTGGGTGGCTGGGTGGGCTGGTGGGCTTAGGCTGCCCACCAGGATGGCCGCACCAGGCTCTGGGGAGGATGTCCCGTTGTAAGTTCCATCCACAACAGAATCGCAGCAGTTGGCCTCCAGCACCTCATCTAGATAGCGGATCTCTCTGGCCACATCATTATCCAAGGACTCATGGTGATCAGAGAGGAGGCCATTGTGAGGGGGTGAATGGAATGGGGAGGGGTGGTCTATGGAATGGGGGGTAGAGGTGATTCCAGGAACACTTTTACATTCCGTAACAGACACCTCAATTTCCATGTTTTGGTGATCTGAGGGAAGAGAGCTGGGAGCAGGCTCCAGGAGATTGGCACGACAGCTGTCTCTCTCGGATTTTAGCTGGATATCATCTTCAGAAAGCTGTGGGGGCTTCTAGAATAAAGAGGAAACAAAAGTCAGGGTTAAATATTGCTTCTCTTATGGATGTGAATGCTGAGGCGTGCATCCAGGAAGAAAAACAAACAGTGACAAGTCCTCTTAAGTAGAGATCTCCCTCCTCGTAGTTTTTCAAATAGTAATTTTGTTGTGGTAATGGGTGCCTAACCCTCTCGAATTGATAGATCCTATCCTGTTTATTGGGTGTTCAATGGATGCTAGCTCAATTTTTAAATTTTATCTTCTAAAGTGGAAGAAGTTCCATAATTGGTACACCACAGTCTTCCAAAATAGTTCATAGCAAACTACTACAGACTTTGTCAAAGGGCTATTTGATAAAATAGTCCCTGATGATAAAAAAAAAAGTCTTTTTGCATAAACGAGTCTTCTTAAAAACATCATTCTCTGCCAGGTGCAATGCAATTATTCTGGAGACAAGAAACTTTTTGGAAAATCTTTCCATAATAAAATACTAGAAAACAGTAGATCCTTTCAATGGCCCTTCTCAGCTATAGTGCTCCACTTTCATGGCCATAACTGACTGTGTGCGTTATAAACACTACAACCAAAGCCACTGTCTACATAGTTCTGTTCTCCAGGGCTGTATCAAAACAATGCTCCTAAGTGGAATGTTGTTTGGAAAGCTAGTCACCCCTGGCGCATCCCCTCTGTTTCTAAAATGCTTTATATGTGATATCTCTAATTTGTGGTTAGATCTCAGAGAATTCCAGCAATAAATTATGAACTTAATTTGAGCTCCCCTCAAGGATTTCCTTAACATCTTGGTCAGCTCTGTTCCCTAGGGTGTGTCTCAAGTTTATAGTGTGCCTGGTATTCACTGAAACGGTGCAAAATTGTCAAATGGTACAATTTTCATTTAGTTTTCAACAATTGTAAAGGTTTTGAATGTAATAGTGAAACACCACCTTATGATGATTTTCAAGGGATTGATTAAAAAATTCTTCCAAGGAAAGTGGAAGAATTAAGGTTTTATTTCATGAGATCTAAGAGCTTGGGCATTCATCCTGCGCCCAGTATTGCAAGACTCTCATGATTATCCAGGAACTGGGGACTCCTTCACTTACCACATTCTCCTTCAAACTTGAATCAATCAAGTACATACATTTTTTTCTCTAGTAACAGGTAACAATAATGACTGTTGCTTCTTTGTCAATGCCTTTTGATCTTTAGTGTTCTCCCAGACTTGGTTTGGTCTTTGTCAAAGTCTTGTAATTAATATAATGACTATTTATAATCACTAAGGTCTTTATTGTTGACCATTATAACTAGTGGTTCTTAGCCGGGCACAGTGGTGCATGCCTGTAATCCCAGCACTTTGGGAGGCTGAGATAGGAGAATTATGAGTTCAAAGCCAGCCTCAGCAACGGTGAGGTACTAAGCAACTCAGTGAGACCCTGTCTCTACAAAAAACACAAAATAGGACTGGGAATGTGGCTCAGTGGTCGAATACCCCTGAGTTCAATCCCCGGTACCAAAAAAAAAAAACAAACAAACCACTAAGCCAGCTAGTCACAGGGGTGCATGCCTAAAATCCCAGGAGGTTAAGGTGGGAGGATCACAAATTCAAGGCCAGTCTCTAAAACTGAGGGAAACCCTGTCTCCAAATAAAAAATAAAAAGGACTGGGAGTGTAGCTCATTGGTGGAGCACCTCTGACCGCAGTCCCTAGTACTGGGAAAAAGAGAATTTTTTTAAATAAAATAAAACCACTAAGCTAAACAGTGTTTTGCTAAGGAAATTATCAGTAACTTCTCATAAATCATTAAGAATTACCAAAAAAAAAAAAAAAAAAGTCTGAAACATTGGCTGACATTCAATTTCAAGTAAATCTAAGCCAACATGAGCCAGTTCCATGGAAGGTTATTACTGGAACAAACAGACCAACAAAAAGAGTAAGGCAGCCCTGACTCCAGTGTCATCTGGCCACTAATTCATGGGAAAGCAGTTTTCCTTTCTATCTCTTTCAGCTTTCGGGGGTGGGGTTAGGAAATAGCAGGAAGCTATTGGGACTGAAATGTGGTTGAAAAATCAATGCTCTCCTGAAACATAAAATACTTTAGAATAGTTGAGGAAGGGAGAGAGGAAAATGTGATATTAAAAGAAGCGAAAAGGCAAACAATTCTACAGTTCATTTATTCATGAATCCATTCATTCAACAGGCAGAAGGCTTATCCCGCTGGGCCACAAAGGAATTAGTAGCAACAGTAAGCTTCAGAAGACAAATCCTTAATAAAAATTGGACTTCCCAAGAGTCCCAGGAAGCCCGACCCTATTCGAGAGTTGACTTAGAGTCAAACAAAGTGAGGAACTTGCCTCCCTGCGTTTCCTTGCTGATCAGAGATGACAATTTCTGGGCCTATCTCCACAGCATTTCCCTAACCCTCTTGGAGCGCACATTAGCCCTGCCCTTTTTCCCAAAGGCCTCACAGTTCAAGTGGTCCATGATGGATGGATGAGCAGATACACATTAACTCTTTCTTTTTAGAATTCAAAGCTCATACCAACTCTTTCAATGCTTCCTTTTTGAATTAGAAGTAAATGTCCCCATATAAATTTTTTAAATCTGAGAAGAGTATTTGGTGGTACATTTTTTCAGTGTCAAAAATACTGCCTTTAGGGCTGAGGTTGTGGCTCAGTGGCAGAACGCTTGCCTTGCATGTATGAGACACCGGGTTCGATCCTCAGCATCATATAAAAATAAACAAAACAAAGACACTGTGTCCATGTATAACTAAAAATTATTTTAAAAAAATACTGCTTGTATCTGAGTCAGAAATGATAACAAGTATACAAAATTCCCAAGATGGAAGTACATATTATTCTGATTGGTTATTACACAATGTATACGCATGTTTAATTACCATAAACCCCATAAAGATGTACAAATATTGTGCCTCAACAAAAAAAAATTATAAGTAGTTACATCTTCTGTGATCTGTCAAATCAAGATCTTAAAAACACTAGTTGCTGGTTAAAAATCTGAGACTGGTGTCCCATTACAAGTTGAGATGATTCTTTCCAGTACTTTTTTTTTTCTTCTTCTTCTTCTGAACATCGGAAGATATAAACAGGAAAAGGGTTTCCCTTCCTGTGAGTTACCTGGGATCCAGCCCTGTACTTCCCATAAATTCAGAAAATTCTTCCTGACACTCAATTCCAATTACTTCTAGGAGTTGCTGGCTCTGGACCCTAATCAGGAAAGTACTTAATGGGACAAACAATTCTTGCTGTACTGATTCACAGTCATGCATCAGGAGTCTGAGCCCTTGTGAAGTTAGGCAACAATTCTAATAAGAGCGAATTCTTGAATTCTACTCTCGGCAGGAAGAATTTGCCTTTACGCATGACAACCTGATGTGATCAAAGCCACCAGTAACTACACCAGGTAAATGGAAATGGACTGGAAATCCCACGTCCGGATTGGGCAGGAGTCTGGGCCTGGAATCATTAAATGATGTCCTGTTTAAACCAACCGATGCTTATTGCTCCCTTTGAAGATAAGAAGGACCAGAGTTTCCCCCATGCTTCAGATAAAGGGAACCAGATTCCAGAATCAGATAAAACGTGCATTCATTAAATCGACGGGAAAGTCCTTTCTGATATAAACTGCCCCAATGCAAAAAAGAGGAAGATAAGAAAGAACCACCAAGTTGGGTTTTCTGAGGTCAAAGAAAAACTAGGGTGCTGCTAAGAAAACGAGGGTGGCAAGGGGGCTGAGGGAGATCCTCTGCTTGCTACAGTCACCCCTCCAGGTGGAGCCCTAATACCATGGTACAGAGTACCTGCCCTCCTACTGGTTTCCCAGAATAGCTAATAGCTGGTTAAGATGTCTAACATTTACTTTAAAACACTTGGGCAGAGACAATATAAGGCAGCTAGGTGTTTCTGAAATTAGTTTAAATTACATTCCAGGACAGAGAACCATCCTAACTAGGAACAGAACTTCAAGCAGTCATCAACTAGGATCTAATCAGAAATCCAATGCTCCACAGGTGATTTTCTCTAGGATTTCAGTCCCCTTTAACTCTTCAGGACCCCTGAAGCTTTGCTAATTGGCATAATTAAAGTGAGAAATGGAGCCGGCCCGGTGGCTCAAGCCTGTAATCCCAGCACTTAGGGAGGCTGAGACAGGAGAATCGGGAGTTCAAAGCCAGCCTCAGCAACAGCGAGGCGCTAAGCAACTCAGTGAGACCCTGTCTCTACATAAAACACAAAATAGGGCTGGGGGTGTGGCTCAGTGGTCGAGTACCCCTGAGTTCAATCCCCAGTACCAAAAAAAAAGTGAGAAATGGGTTTCCACTAGTGAAAGTAGTGGCTTGTCAATTAGCATAATGAACGTCAGAAGTGGGTGAAACTGATGGAGTTCAAATTTGTGAACTAGACAAACACCTCATCCTTTTATTTAAAGAGAGTGAGCCCAGTCCAGGTTTTTATAGCCTTAGGGCTGGTGTTTGAGGTTAAGGACTCAAGTTGTTTATCACCCAATAACCAATAAAAACATCCTGCCTCTGCAAAACTGCCTTCCTTCAAGGTGGGACCAGAGCCTCTTTAATCTCAGAAAGCTGAGACGAGGGAAGCTACATAAAATTATTTTTATACCTATTTTTACAAATTTTTACTTAACACATGTCAGTGTACCAGAACTTGATCTATGACCTGCTTTTAATATAACATAACCTGTTTGCATCTAAAGTCACTGTTAATTAGTGCTTAATAGTTATATGGAGCAAATTGGCTTGGGTGAATTGAAACACAGATGCCTAGGTCTCCTTCATCTAAGTGATGCAGAAAATGTGGTGATTTAGAGTTTGGAGTCTAAGGACCAGAATCTGGGGTTATTTCTCGGTTCTACTATAAAAGTTCTTCCAGACAATTATGGAACTCTTTGAGAACAGAACTTTGTAAGCAGCGCTAATCATAGTATCTCCAAAAGCCTCTGTAAGCAAGGCTAATAAAAATATCTCTTAAATCCTTTTTAAGCAGGGCTAATATCTCAAATCTCTTTCAGAGTTAAATTGCCCATATAAATTCTTTCTGGGAGCAAAATGACTTTCTTTTGTGGAAAGAGCAATGGGTAATGGTGAAGTTTTTAACTTTAAAAAGAAAAGAAGTCAACGTGAGATTAAAGGAGGGGAAAAAAAAAAACCAGGAAAGACTAAAAGACAGATCCCAGGTGCCTCTAATCTCCCTAATCTTTCCCCACCCCAGATCTTTAAGTGTTACTTTTATTTTTTTTTTAATATTTTTTTAGTTGTAGATGGACACAATGTCTTTATTTTATTGCTTTGTATGTGGTGCTGAGGATCGAACCCAGGGCCTCACGCATGCGAGGCAGGTGCTCTACCACTGAGCTACAATCCCAGCCCCTAAGTGTTACTTTTAGTTGAAGCTAAATTCAGTTAGGAAGATGCAAAGTGAATAATTCTGTAAAATGTCCTTAAAAATCAATTATCAAAGATGCAACCGAATGGCCAGTCAAGAACCACCCAGACCTGAGGATCCTGTCACATGGAAAGCAGGAGTGGTGTCACACATAGTATGACACAACCTGTCATCCTCAAGACTCTAGTAGCCACATGCATGTCTGAGTGAATGAGGCAGTGTAGCAAGCCTGTCCTGGGGACACTGAGTGTCACAGCCTCATGTAGTTTTTGACGTTAAGTCTGATAGCTTATCCTCCCACAGTGCACGCAGTACATAGTCTCGGCTGACACACAAAAACAGGGCAACCTCTGTTAAGTGGGAAAGGCAGGGATTTTACTGCAGTTTTAAGACTTCAGAATAAGAAATTTTAAGAAATAGAAAGACTTTTCCCTAAGATCACACCTGGCTAGTAGGTGGCATAGCAGATATTTGAAGGTCAGTTCTTAATTCTATTTGAATATGTCAAAAGGTATTCTCTAGGATAGGAGGCTTCCCAAATGACGTGTGAAATGTTAATAAGAATTGACAGAATATTTACTTGGCTTTTTGGTTGATCTTTGCTCTCCTGAATCTCTATAGGTGATGTGAGACTCAGAATTTGGCTTTAAAAAGTCAATAACCCCTTTCTTTATTCAGACTGGAGCAGACAGTCTCCCTAGAGATGCAGTTTCAGTTTCTTGCCTTGTGCTCCGCCTATTAAGGCCTTACAGCTAGAAACTTCCTGCACAGTCTTAGGCATTTCACCCTCTGGGCTAGCCTCGGAACTGGATGCTCAGGTTTCTCGGACAACCTCCCAGAGGTAAAATACTAAGATCTCAAGTCACAGTGGAAAAGGACTATGGCTCCCCACCAACACCACAGGTGAGATTCTAGAAGCCGCCCCCTGCTCCACTGGGCAATGGACACCAATGTGCTTTTTCTCCTTAGAGAACCTGGACCTGCAGCCAGACACATCTTTACCAGAAAGAATATTGTTAGCAGGTCTAGCTGGGTCCAGACACCAGAAAAAGTGTCCTTCCCTATAAGAAGAAGTAAGAAGTTGAAAGCTCCTACCCACTCTGAATATGTGCTTGGTTCACAGCTTCCCCTCTTCCCCACCAGGACCTGACCTCCTGGGTTCCTAGCCTAAATGCACAGCGTGACCCAAATCACTCAAACATCAGGTGCCTGCTGTGCAGCCAGGTTTTTCAGTTCTGAATAACCCAGATTACTTCCTACTAAAGCCATGATATTTAAATTAAAAAAGCTTTCCCCAGGTAATAGGTGACCCAATCCTTTAATCCAGTTATTTTTAAGTTTCATAAAAATATACACTCTCTCTTGGCCTAGGAACAGAGACACGGCTACAAAAAAATTTCATCACAGCTGGGAAATCAAAGAGCATGACCATTTTCCCTTCTTACCCTCCCTCTTTCTTTTTCTCAAGTCCCCTGTTTAGCACACAGGGCGCAATCACCATCTAGCAAAGAACTGGCTCTGCGGGCCCTGCATGGCTGCCACCAAGAGTGGTTTTCTTGGACTCTTAATTTTCTGGACCCAGATGTCTCTGTGACAAAAGCCAACAGGAGGAAGGAGTGAAATGATGCTCAGCAACCTGCAAGACACCTCCATCATGTCCTACACCTGGGCCATGCGTGTCCCCAAAGCTCTGAGTGATTGCCTACTGCCAGCAAGGAGCTCACAGGCTTGGAGGGAATAAGTACCAATTCACATAAAAAGAATAAGGTGAAGGCAGCCACAGCAATAACTAGAAAGAAGATTGTGGCCCTATTCAATGGTGTTTAGCAGTGCAGGCTGTGAAGAATTTATGAAGAAAGCTGAACCCACCAAAGTCCTCAGGCTGGCTGTCCTGCAGCAACTCTGGCCCTCCCTGCTGATGACGGCTGGCTGGAGAAGAGGTGGGATTCAGTGGCCTCTTCGGCCACCCGGAAAGCACAAAGAACAGGAACGCTGGCTTCCTCCTCCTAGGTCCTGCTTCCAGGGACATGCAGGAAAGGCCTGGTGGCAACCTGGGCCACATTCCAGTCCTAGGCTGCCTTTCCTCTTCCACCCCCCCCAGCAGAGCTGCTTCCGGCCTATAAAACGAAGGGCCTGTGTAGACTACAGGAAACCAGGCTCAAACCCCTCCCGAAGGAGGCCAGAGACCCTTCCTGGCTGATGGAAGGCAGGCGGCCCGGCTTCAGACCCTCAGCCTTCCTGGGCAGTTGCAGACTAAATTTAGACCAGGCTGGCTGGGGTCAATGCCCTGACCCCTGACTAACACTAACAATGTCTCCTGGGTCGTGAGGCTGTTACAGCTGAATGTGACTAAGGCAGTTCTAAAAAGAAACCTCAACTGTTTGATGGCTAGGAGTCCCACTCCCCCTCAGACAGGCCCAGCCTTTTTCGGAGAGCTTCTGTGGGTTGGGCCAGAGCAGTAATCACTGTCCTGCTACTCCCCCTGGCTCGTGTCTCAGACCCAGCTTGACGAGGGGATGAACACCCTTCTGGAACCCCTGTATGGAGAACAAGGCTCACCTGTGTTGGCTCACATTCCCACGAAGGAAAAGTGGTTCACATTTAAGGTAAGGAGTCCCCTCTCCCCCAACTCTGCTGAAAAGGCGCCAGTGCAAATGTCAAACTGCACATCTGGACTACGTCAAGGAGTTGATTAACACATTTACAGCTTCAGGTTTCTGTGAAAGAAACTGTAGACAGTGTGTGTGTGGTGGGTGTGAGCAGCAGGGAGGGGAGGAAAGGAAGGAAGCTGTTGCCTTGCGACTGGTGAAAGGGTTATTTCTTTCCCTGCTTGGAGACCCACCCCCTAAGGGAGAGGCTGAGAGGCACTGGGAGCTTTCTGGGTTCCCCGGAATGAAAAGAGAGGCACGTTTATTGTTTCCCCCAATTTGAGACATGCAGGATTCTTTGGAAGTTGCTGCCGGATGCTCTTGTCACTGACGTCCCTTTTCACTGACACGACTTTGCAGGGGAGTCCCCACCTCTGGAATAAACCAAGATCAAGGCCACAGAGGGAATTCTGGCGCCTGTAGCCTGAAACTGCTAGAATAACCAATTCTGCTGAACGCAAAACACAAGCCTACCTCCAGATCTTTATAACTTAGTCGCATCCTTCTTGGTTTTAAAATAGTTCAGGATCTTGGGTTTGTGCCTGGCCAACCAGTGATGGCAGGGACAGAAGGTGAGTACCAGTGTGGACGCAGCAGAATCCACTACATTGAGGCAGAGCCCAGAGGAAAGAGAGAAGAGTGCCCAAGTGTTAACTCTCTGTGCCCAGGAGCAGAGATGATTCTGTGCACATGACAGAGCCGAGGAGGCGCTCCTTCCATTCCCACGGGATCTCCAAGACACGGGCACCCCTCCCCAGAAGCTCCAAGTCCACCTGTGAACACAGTGAGCCCCACAACACAGAAGCAGAAGACTAGATAGATAGTAGCAGCGAGTCTCTTGGACAAATACAAGAGGATGAATAGAAAAACAGTCCCCGAAGTCAATAGTCCCTTAATAAGACAGATTCTGTTCTGGAAAAGCGCACACAATACTCTCTAACAGACACACTCTCACGCTGTCTTCAAAGCCTTTTCTTCCAAAGATGACTTGTGTGGCTTCCTCTGCCTTCTAGCATGAGAACCAGGAGTTTTACAAGATTTACAAAAAGAAATAATGATAATGAAAATAAATACTAAAACCAGCAGCAACAGCAGCACAGCAAATGGCCAATCCGAGCTCAGCTGCCCACATTCTAGAAGGGAAGGCCTCCACAGTCCAGCATCACAGCACTCCGACTCTCTCCCCTCTAAGAGGCAGGCCTCAAAAGAAGAACTCTCTCCTGTCACATTAGAAAGACAAGGACAATAAGAAGGTCAGCAGACGTGGCTTACCCTGCCCAGGGCAAAAGCCCTAGAGTGTGTGTCTCCGGTCAGAACTGCCTCTTTTTCCAGACAGATTCCAGTGCACACACTGGAGCTGGACAAATTCCTTCGGAGTCTCCTGACTGAAGACTGTGATGTCACCATCGGCCCTCCCTCTGCTCCCTAAAAGGCCATTCATACCAAGAAGGACTTTAAACCCCCTGAGAGGTCTGGCTCCTCCCTAGCTGGCCAGGCCTGGAGGGCAGCGGTCTGCCCTGCTGGAGGCAGCTGGGGCCTGTTTCTGTCAGGCTTGGGAGCTGAGCAGGAAAGCAAGAGCTTAGAGGTGTCCATATAAGCCAGTTACCACTTCTTGAAAACTCAGAGGTGGGCCTTGGGACCGGCAAGGAATTCATACCCCAGTGGTATGGAGGCAGCAAAAATTTGAAAGAGCCTGGAGAAATCTCCAGTTAAACAGACTTTTCAGGACAGGTTTTATAATCTCCACAAGAGAAAAATAGTTAATATCTTATTGCATTCTTTTTTTTTTTTTTTAATGTCTCATTAAATTGCCCAGGCTGGCTTCAAACTTACCATCCCTGCATGCCAGATTCCTGGGTAGCTGGGATCACAGGCATGTGTCACCATGCCTGGCCTCCAGTGACTTCTTTCTGAAAATACATATTTAATATATTGGAAGCCAGACAGTATACGCAATTTGGTAGCCATTTTTTATTTTTCCTCCACATTATCTCACAAGCGCTTTTTATGCGATTTAATGGCTTCTCTGTGATGAAGACTGGCCGGTGCTGAAGTGGCCTCACTTGAGGTGAGCCTCAAGTCAGAGGTGAGGGTTCCCATTTCAAGGAGCACCTGGGGAGGTGGCTCCACCACAGCACAGCTAACCAATAATCTTCCGCCACCAAGAAAACAGATCTGCAGGGCCATGAGTGTGACAAAGATGTCCCCCGTTTGCTTGTTCACCACAGACTCAGATCCCAGCACTATATTCAGTCTCACAGAGTGGTGTTTATCAGCATCCCCTACCTGCAGACACCCACTGTCTCCCATGTCTGTCCCCAGGTTCTACCCACTTTGTTCCCTGGAGCTCTGGAAAATTGGGGGCATATCTAAGGGTCCAGCTGACTAACCAGTCAGAATTCCAGGCCAACTCAGTGCAATGAGATACTCGTTTCCTTCAGTAAGATTTTGAGGAGACAGAAAACAGATTTATAGTAAACTCAATGTGGAAAGGACAACAAACGCTATACATGGCCCTGTGGGACCAGGGGATTTAAGGTCAGTTTGGGAGCAGTTTATTCTGGTTAAGTGGCACAAACAGCCAAAGACAGCATCAGGGTTCCCTTGTGGCTGCAAGTTGGCCAGCAACACAAGCTCCCAGGATGCTCTGGAATACAGGGAGCAAGGAAGGAATAACCAGAGGAGATGGAGCCCAGGCAGGGGCTTCCTTTGAAAAGGAAGCTGAAACTCTACAGATATTTAGAACATGGAACAGACATTTTTCATATACTGAACTTTATTTAGAAACATCAAGGAGTTGCTCAATGACTAACCTAGTAGTACCAAGTCACTAGGGAGCTCTTTGGAAACTCAGACTTTACGTGGCCCTTTAGAATAACTGAATAATTGGAATGCACTATGGTGCAGACAAAGACATTTCAAGATGCCCATCTACTTTAGACTTTTCTAAAGAAAAATAAGGAGAGAAAATCGCATGCTATGGGATGGCACTGCTCTGCTTAAGGATAAGGAACCAGGGCTGGGTACAGTTCCTTATTCTTAAGTGTACTCCTGGAGTCCCAGCTGCTTAAGAGGCTGAGGCTGGAAGATTGCTTGAGCCCAGGAGTTTGCAGACCAGCTTGGGCAACACAGCAAGAACCTACGTTAAAAAGAAAAAAGGAAGAGGAAGAGGAGGATGAGGAAGAGGGAGAGCAAGAACTGGAGCTGGATTTATACCCCATTATGAGGCACTCTACCACACATGTCAGGAAATTTATGGAACATAAAGTTTTAAATCTGCCTTGTTCACAAAAGAGAAATGGTATGTGCCCTTAAAGTACTATTTTCCAAGTAGTATGACCTGGAGTATATGTATAGGACCTGGAGTCCCAGAGATGATGCAAAACACACACACACACACACACACACACACACACCCCTTCACATTCTGGACTCCACAGTCATGATATACATTTCTGTTCTGTAGGCTACCCAATTTGTGGTACTCTGTTAGGGCAGCCCGAGAAAAATAATACACACACTCACACATGCATGCTCTCACGCTCATATTTGTGCATGCATGTACACACGTATGCACACACACCCCTGCCCAGCTGCAAAAAGAGGGTGGGGCTTAGAAAAATACTCTGCAGTAAAGTCACGATTGGGTGCTCCAATAAAGTGGTTCCTACTCAGAGGCAGAGGGAGACTCGACACCAGCAGGTTAAGTTTGGGTTGCAAAAGCACATAGAGCCAGCCCACCTCTGACAACACTGGAGTCCCTGGGCAGATGTGATCAGAATGGAACCTGGCAGCAACACCTCGCTGCTGCTTGTTGTCCTGCCACCTCCCTGGCATAGGCTCTGAGCTTGGGGAGGTTTTCTTAGTTCATGCAAATAAATCTATAGTGTCAGTTTGATTGTCCTGATGCTGCAACCTGTTCTGGTTAGTCTCAGAGGGATCCTTGCACTGGGGGAAAGGAAGCCGTTTGAAACTTGGTTCTGATTGGCTGGGAGGAAAGCGAGGGCCCAGCAGCTAGGGTTTGGAGACAGATGATAGATAACTTTATGATCGTTGTTTAACAAATATCTATTGCACACCTACTGTGTGCCAGGTTAGTGCTACTATTACACACCTTCCATTTAATCTTGCCATTAAATGGGGATTCTCACCCTCTCTACAAAGCAGCAGATCCCAGGCCATTGTGGCCAACTCCTCCCAATAGGCATACAGCTGTGCAGGATCAGACCTCTGCCCCCATGGAAGCCACTGGGAAGTTCAGGCAGGAAGCAGGCCCAGAAAGAATTTTAAGTTAAACCAGAAGAGGTAAAAGGAAAATTTAAAAGGTATTTGTAATTTGTAATATAAGGCAGTAGTGGGCCACTTTGGAGCCCTAGGCCCACAGCTGTGGCCCTGTGGCTGGGGCTGTTTTCTGGACTGTGAAATGAGAGAATCCAACTAGGTAAACTCTCAAAACTCACTTCTGGTCTCTGGAATTCTGTGGTTTCAGAACGCACCTTGGGCACAGGAGTGGTTCTGTGGGCAGAGCCAAGAGGCAGCTCGCCACAATGGGGCGGGGACAGACTCTGACACCAGTCCTGGATGCTTCTGCCAAGAGAGATTTCATGACTTCCCAGAAACATGACTGACACTCTTTGACATGCCCCCTGCCAGAATGTTCTATTTAGTGGCAGGATTGTAGTCGACTGAATACAACCATCCAATTTCTGGCAGTTATCAGTCACTTGTGCCTTAGTGGGACAGAATATTCCCAAAACAGATTTGATGGGGTCAGGGGGAACTGGACAGCCTAGCAAAGCAGCAGGCCGGCTTCAAAAGCAGCAACACCTGGTGAGGGTGGGGGGTCAGGCTGGCCCTGGGAAGGTTTCCTGGAGCTTTGCAGCTTTTTATACTGCTCCAAGACCCCACTCAAGCATATGCTGAAGGAAGCCTAAGCCTTCAACATCTCCAGATGTCCTTTCTAAATGGCCAGAGGTGCCCCCACCTCCCCAGAGACTGAGGAGGCCTGTCTTCTTGCTTCCAAAGACCCACATCTCAGCATGGAGCCACATCTTCAAAGCAATTTATACTTAGATGTGAATCCCAAGGGACTATTTACAATTTAAAATAGGCACTTGTTTTCCCAGAGGAATCCCTAATTGAATAAAGTGTGGGAAACGTTACACAGCCAGCCCTTAATGTATTAAAGGGAAATGGATGAGAGAAGGCAAGTAGGAAAAGGTACTTTCCTTAGAAAGACCCAAGGAACGTCCTCTCTCTGATTCTCAGGACACTGAACTACAGAGCAGGGCCTGGGAAGAATACAGCAGTGTGTACACTCAGCTCTGTCGGACACTGTCATCTCGCTTCTTTCTTTTTTTTTTTTTTTAAATGTTTATTTTTTAGTTGTAGGTGACAGAATATCTTTATTTTATTTTTATGTGGTGCTGAGGATCGAACCCAGTGCCTTATGCGTGCTAGGCGAGCACGCTACTACTGCGCCATAATCCCAGCCCCCTCGCTTATTTCTATAAGAAGCATTATTCTACAGCGAGAGAACCAGTCCGTCAACTCCCAGGTCCTTGCCCTTCCCTCTGCATCCTGCCGTCTCCCAGCGCATCCTTTACCATCTCCATTATCGCTGCTCCAACAGGAGGGAAAGGAGCCTGGAGTCCTACTATGTATGCTTCATTCTAGAACCAGGGGAAACTGGTGGTGACATTTAAGGGAAAAGGGCAAGGAGTCTAGCAGGTCCACGTGGTGCCCCACCCCCTCCCAGGTCCCCATTTCATAAGTCCCTCAGTCAAGGATCTTAGGTTCAACAGATCCCTCCATTCACTACCTCAGACAATATGTTCATGTCCCCTGCAGAAGCACTGGCACCATCATGGTGCATCTTGGAGGACAGAGCTTTAGAAGAAGGCAAAGCCATCTGGTCTGTAAAAGCAACATCTGCGGGCAATGCAAATGTGTGTCAGCATCTCAAAAATGATGATTTGTAGCCAGGCACAGTGGCACACACCTGTAATCCCAGCACTGTGGGAGGCTGAGACAGGAGAATCGCAAATTCAAAGCCAGCCGCAGCAATGGTGAGGCACTAAGTCACTCAGTGAGACCCTGTCTCTAAATAAAATACAAAATAGGGCTGGGGATGTGGCTCAGTAGTCGAGTGCCCCTGAGTTCAATCCCCGGTTGCCCCCCGCCCCTCTGCCAAATGATGATTTGTGAAGCCAACTGAAGGCTATGAAACCTATAGAAAGAATATTTACCACAACTGCATGGTAACTTAGAAAGATGCTATATAAATAGGTATGTACAAAAAGGGGTGGTCCACACCTGTAATCCCAGCAACTAAGGAGGCTGAGGCAGGTGGATCACTAGTCCAAGGCTAGATTCTGCAACTTACCAAGACCTTGTCTCAAAATTTAAAATGAAGCTGGGCGTGGAGGCACACGCCTGTAATCCCATCACTCTGGAGGCTGAGACAGGAGAATCGCAAGTACAAAGCCAGCCCCAGCAACTCAGCGAGACCTTGTTTCTAAATAAAACACAAAATAGGTCTGGGGATGTGGCTCAATGGTTGAGTACCCCTGAGTTCAATCCCTGATAACAAAAAACGAAAGAAAAAAGAAAAAATTTAAAATGAAAAGGTCTGGGGGCGTGGCTCAGTGGTACAACACCCTGGGTTCAATCCAGAGTACCAAAGAAAAAAATTAAGAATGTGTGTCAGGGGGTAATATCCAACAGAGCTGGGGTCCTCCTCTATAAAATGGTTTAATAGCACTATCTTAGAGATCAGTTATAAAACATCAAGTGTTCACCATTGAACATGCCATATATTAAAAGGACCCAATGAGTGGCAGTTAAAATAGAAATAAACTGGTAATGTATTTGCAGCGTACAACCCAAAGGCCTACTCATAATATATGAAGAACTCTTGCAAATCAGTAACAACCAAAAAGATCAATAACTCAAAAAAATAAAAAAAAAAGATATAGACTGTAAAGAAATACAAATTATTCTTATACATACAAAAGATTCTCAATCCCACTTGAAGGATATGGTCACCTACCTGCCTTCCTGCTCCACCCTAAACTCCTCACTTTTTCTGTCCCTGCCCATGAAGAGAGCCCACCAAAAGTTAACTAGCTCCTCCCATGACCTGGCTCTTCTAAGGTCATATAAAAGCCAGACCCTCCTGGGGGCCTGCCACCATTTTCCCCCTGAAGATGTGCCCCCCAGGCAGAGTCCTGGTCCATGAGATCTCCCTGCATTTTCTTATTCTTTTTATATTCAATTCCACATGCTTTCACCACTTACACAAGAGAGACACCAAATGAAATGGTAAGTTTTCCACCTGTAAAATAAATTATCAGCATGTGAGGAAAGAGTTTCCTTGGATGTTAATTTGGCAATATGTGCCTAACTTCCAAATACACAGTGCCTTTGGCTCAGTAGTTCTATTTTCAAGAATTTAGTAGACACCGTAGCACAAGTCTAAAATGATCTATATCGGAGGATCTCCCAGGTGACATTGCTTGCAATTATAAAAGACCACAAGTAATCTACATTAACAGAAGACTAATTAGTCATGAGATGGAACATTACACAGCCTTTAAGTAACAAGTATTCCAGGATATTGGATACAGTGCACAAGTTTTCATATTAATAAAATAAACATAATCTTATGAGGAAATTTTTATTTGTCTATAAGTACACTTGTATATCATAGACTGTTCATGGAAGAAGATCTCAGGAACCCATAAAGGTTTTCTCTGGAAGGCCAAACATCAGGGGTAACTAAGATTCTTTTCTTTCTGTCCTTTTCTACACCTTTTGAATTTTAAACCTTGTGTAAATATTACTTTTTGAAAAAAGAACTAAGTATATAAAAATACAAATAGATAAGTCGGCATGAACTAAAAGGACTTAGGGCACCCACAGTGGGCAATGAGACACCTGGAGATTAATTCACTGTCTAAAGGGTATCCTTTGTATGTACATTGTTTAGAAGAATCACATCAACGTATTACCCTTGGTTAACCCCAGAGAACAGGAATGGGGAAAATAGATGCTTGGAGTGGGACGAAAAGGTGAAATGAAGCCTATACCTTTATTTTATAAAGGTTTATATTACTGAGCAAATATTACTATTGTAATTAGAGAAGCAATTTTTTTTTTAAACCAGGATTGAACCCAGGGGCACTTAACTACTGAGCCACATCCCCAGCCCTTTTTTGTATTTTATTTAGAGACAGGGTCTTGCTGGATTGTTTAGGGCCTGGCTAAGTTGCTGAGGCTGGCTTTGAACTTGCAATCCTCCTGCCTCGGCCTCCCAAGCTGCTGGAATTACAGGCATACACCACCACACCCAGCTCGAGAAGCAAGAATTGAAAATAACTATGCATTAATAAATGTTATGGATTTGAATTTTTAAATACATCTAGACTTATAAAAGACTAGAGCGTGTCTACTTGTTAGGTTTTTCAAACCTCCACTGTTTTTAATCACATAAGGAATAAATGGCAAGGCCTTCTTCACACGGCCATGATGAACCCAGGCGCATCAGAGCTTGCCCTCCTCTGGAAGGTTCTGCTTTCTTGCTGGATATATCGGGCATTTAGAAGCAGATTCCCACTCTCCACAACTATAGGACAATATATTCTTCCTTCTTCGTGGAAGAGAAGTCGCTGGCTTTCTACAATGCATAGACATTTCCCTTCCACGAGCCACCCATTCCCAGAAAAGTTGTGAAACACTCTGAGTAACCAAATTCAGGGGGGTCAAATGTTACACAATTTCATGAACTATGTCAGAGACAGAATATGTCATAGGAAACCCCCAAGGATCAGTTTCCCAAGATCTGATCAACCAAGGAGACAACAAAAATTGGGGGCTGACTTTATTATTCTAAAAAATGTCTTTTTTATTCTCTACTGATCTGTTCAACTTAAATATATGGCCAGGCATGGTGGCGCATGCCTGTAATCCCAGTGGCTTGGAGCAGGGGGTGTTAAGGCAGAAGGATTGCAATTTAAAGCCAGCCTCAGCAAAAGTGAGGCGCTAAGCAACTCAGTGAGACCCTGTCTCTAAATAAAATACAAAATAGGGCCGAGGTTGTAGCTCAGAGGTTGAGTGCCCCTGAATTCAATACCCACCCTCCCGCCACCAAAATATATGGGTAAGTCAATTTGGCAATCTCCCCATCCACCTACAAACACACATACCACACTGGGGTTCACTGAATTGGAGTCAACTTTTTCTTGAAGTAAAATATTTCAAAGCTTTTAGCAAAGTTTCAAAAATAATATTTTAGGCATGCTTAATTTAGTCTTCTGTAAGCAAAAGCACCACATCTCTAATGAATGTTTAAAGTGAATGCTGGGTGTTGGAACAGACCACAACTCTGCACTTCAGCAATTCCAACGCTAGGACGCAAGTGCTAACTCTGCCTGGGGATCCCTGCCTTTCTGTCACCCAGTTCCTAATCCTTAGGCAAGGCCTGAAGTCAGCAAGGGTACTCAGATTGAGCCAGGTCCAGGAAACCGATCAGGCCCACCCAGCAGTTCCCTGCCTGAAGGTATGCGGTTTTAAATGCCTGCTGATTACAAGGAAACTGGAGGAAGGCCCTGGAAGGTTTAGCTCTCCAACTACTGTCCCACCAACGTGGGCGAGAGCATCCCCATGAACTGTCTCCCACTCTGTAAACTCATGAACAGCCTTTCCTCAAGTTTCTTCAAAAGCACAAAGCCACATGTGAAACCAGACTGTACAGCAAGCAGACCTCTGATCCAATCCAGTCCAACACACTTTGGCAGGGAAATGGAACTCCAGGAAAGTCCAGACGTCCAGAGTGCTGCTCTGCTGGGACTGAGCAGCCATTCCAGATCAGGACTGGTGCTGAGGGACACCAGTATGATGAAGGACAGGGCATGGTAGGCAGCCACCAACCATGAAGACTCAAGCCATTGTCTGCAGGAGATTCTGAGCCCGGAACCGGGGGTGCACTTGTAGTTTAACCCACAAGATATATGCCCTTGACCTTGAGGGCCTGACCCTGGTTCTGATTTTGAGTCTGCCTTAGTCTTTGCTTTTAACCAAAACCGGGAGAGCTTCTAGAGTTTCTCTGTCCACACCTCTGCCCTCCGAAGTGCACCTGGGCCAGCTCTGCGAGACCACACTCGGAGAAGTTCAGGCAGCCCAACTCTGGGGACAGCTGAGGGCTAGTCACCTGCCTCCAACAACTGCTTCTGTGGTTCTAAATGCCAGGAAGAAACCTCTGCAGGAGAAAGAAAGCATGGAATTTCTCCACCCACCAAGGGAATGCACGATAAGCTCAGGTACAGTGATGTGGGGAGCGGTGGAGGTCATTAGGTTTTGTGCAAAATGTGCTCCTTCCCATCACTGATGCCAGCAAACCTACCCCTGCCTTCTCTCATTTATGAGCATCTTTCTGCCCAGCCACAGAATCCCACAGGCAGAGCCCTATAATTCAGAGCCAATAAGTAGGACTGACAATGAACAGGATAAAGTCTGAGACCCAGCAACAAGGAAGGGGCCCTGCTCCCACAGCCTCTACTTCATCCTGTTTACCCTCCAGAGGCCTCTTTGATCTGGGGCCACCTGCTGCTGACTGTTTTGCTGCTGTGGCCTTAGATCTCACAACTCCACTGGAAAGTGATCCAGTGGGAAGGACTCACTGCAGAAAAGGTCAGGGTTTGAACCTTCTGTTATCAAATTGTATGATGCTTACAGAAGAAATTTTCTCCTTAGAGACTCAGATTCCTTCTCTGTCAAATGGGTATAATAATTACTATCAGGAGTTTGAGTTATGTCCCCCCAAATTCATGTCCTAGTAGAACCTGATAACGTGACCTTATTTGGAAATAGGTTCTCCGCAGATGTAATGTGTGAAGAGGAGGTCACACTGGGCAAGGGGGGCCCCTAACTCCAAGAACTGGTGCCCTTATAAGAAGAGGACATACAGACCTACAAAGAGGAGGATACCTTCATATGAAGATAGAGGCAGAAACTGGAGTGATGAATCTACAAGCCAAGGAATGCCAGGACTTACTAGCAACCAGCAGGAAAGTAGGAGAAAGGAAAGGAGCAGATTCTCCCTCCCAGTCTGCAGAGGGAACCAACCCTGGCATCCTTCATTTTGGATTTATGACCTCCTGAACTATGGGAGAATAAATTGCAATTGTTTTAAGCCATTCTGTCACTAGTTCCTTGCTAGAGCAGCAACAGGAAACAAACACAGCTTCCTAATAAGGCATGGGAACATGTCCCTCAACACTTGCTAGGTCACTCTTGCTCTCCTCTCAGGCAGCAGGCCAGGAGGAGGATTTTTCAAGCATTGCAACAGGTGCGTTGCCTCCTGCAGTCGGCGCTTTTAAAAACTTGAGGACAAAATGGGAAGAGCCAAGGAATTGAGCAATGGCTTCTTAGGCAGCAAAGGGCTGCAGGATCACCAACCGCCTGACTGCAGCAGAAGGGTGCACGACACCAACTAGAGAAGGAGCACAGGGTCCCCAGTCCTTGCAGAGGTTGGCCAGTGCTGACGATCGGTTGATCATGACCTCTACTGAATACTTAAAAGGCCAGGCCTTAGTCTGGGTCACTCACTCACACTGACTCCTCAAACAAGCCTGTAAGGCCAGTGCTCTTGATGTCTCTATTTTACAGCTCAGAAGGTGAAGTTCAGCAAGCTTTACGTGCCCAGGGGCTCCAGCAGTAAGTGGCAAAGCAGGAACTGAGGCAGACTGGCTCAGCGACTTTAATTACTAACTTGCCTCTTGCCAATGCAAAAATACACACAGCAACAACCTAGACTAGCAGCTAATCAAACAAAGAAGATTTGCTACTACATCCTTTTTCCACTTTCCTACACCCAAGCAGTCCTCCGTATCTGCAGGTTCCAAATCCAAAGAATCAAGCAACCATGAGTGGGAAAAAAAATTTTTTTAAATTATGTCTGTACTGAACATATACAGACTGTTTTTCCTGCTATTCCTTAAGTAATACAGTAGCAAGCTAATCACATAGCATTTATACGTATTGGTATTGTAAGTAACCTAGAGATGATTTAAATTTATATGCAAATACTATATTCCATTTTGCATAAGGGACTTGGTTTTGGTAGCCAAGGGAGGTCCTGAAATCAATCCCCTATGGATACGGAGGGACAACTGTTTTTTTTTAAATCTTCCCAGGGGCTTTTTTTGTTTTTGGTACCAAGGATTGAACTCAGGGGTACTCAACCACTGAGCCACACCCCCAGCCCTATTTTGTGTTTTATGTAGAGACAGGGTCTCACTGAGTTGTTTAGCACCTCACTGTTGCTGTGGCTGGCTTTGAACTCACAATCCTCCTGTCTCAGCCTCCCAAAATGCTGGTATTATAGGCATGCACCACTGCACCAGCTTTCCATGGGCTTTCTAGTTTAGCTAGCATGCCAGTTTCCTTTACAGAAAATATAAATGATATGGATGATAATGGTGACAATTATTAACTGAACACCTGGTTTGCAGGCATTTTACTATGCCCTTTACATACATTGTCTCAGTAAATCCTCACAGCAACTCTGTAGAGTAGTGATTATCACTATTGTATAGATGAAATCACTGAAGCTCAAAGCTTAATTTGCCCAAAGACACAAAGCAAGTAAGTGGCTGTGTGGTGATCTAAGCTGTGCAAGCTCTCCAAAGCACATCCTGACATCCTTCCTGCCTTCCAAGCACATGGTGCCCCAGGGATCCCTGAGTGTGAGAATATACCTGGAGCTCCGGGCTCCTCGGTGGGAGTCCTGGGATGGTGCCTACCAGGCGCCCCTACTTCAGATACCTGGCATTCTCCTTGTACTCTAAGTGAGTGACTTTTCTTCAGCTGGGTGGTTGGAATTCTCCAGATAGTGTCTGGCCACTCCCAAGAGTCTGTATTTGTTTTGTACACAAGTTCTAGCACAATAGCAGGGAGCCTAGAGCAGCTAGTCCATTCTCGGACAGGACCCTCCCCAAACAAGCAATGCAGAAGAAGGTAGGGATCTAAGAACAGGAAATAGCAAGGGGTAGGGGTAGGGATGAGGGGGCCGCGCTTCAATGTCTCAGGAACCCAACCAGCCAACATCTCAAGTTGTGAGATGCTGGAAAGGCCAGGACAAAAAGGGTGACTGAAGCCAAGATAGTGAGTGCTTTGATGTACAGGTCTTCAACTTTTTTTTTTTTTTTTTTTTTTTTTGGTACCGGGGATTGAACTCAGGGGCACTTGACCCCTGAGCCACATCCCCAGCCCTATTTTGTGTTTTATGTAGAGACAGGGTCTCACTGAGTTGCTTAGTGCCTCGCCCTTGCTGAGGCTGGCTTTGAACTCGCGATTCTCCTGTCTCAGCCTCCCTAAGTGCTGGGATTACA